>JBAMIE010000049.1:6752680-6763982 GCA_037177295.1 Kaempferia parviflora | reverse complement strand
AAATTTCAGGTAGCATTATTGGGTAGCAAATTGACATTGCGACGTGATAGGTTCTGAAGGTGAAATGTAGTTATCTCTCACTCTCCAAGATGCCAATTGCTAAGTTGAGGTGACCTTGTCGTCAATGTAACTTCATTGTTAAGTGGAGGTGGCCTTAACCCTAATACAATTCTATCTTCTCCTATGTGTCTCGGCCATCTCAAGTCAAACAAGATAATGCAGGAACTAATCAAATACAAATGTGTTTCTAAAATAATAGTATTGCAAGGGAATTAAACCAAACAAAGGACATGGAAATGATGGGGGAAGATGGAGACGAGATCCCTTTTCCCTAATGGCTGCATGTTTTCCCGCTTGTGAATCGGTCTTCTCAAGTTGATCCAATGTCACACGGTCATGTCAGGAGACACACGCCACGGTCGTGTCCGGAGACACGTGCAGGCCGTCTGGCTGGCCTATTGGAGACTCTTTGGGTCACGTTGCAGGAAGAACACATCCAGGCCGTGCCTGGGGCCATGTGGGCTAGTGGAACTTTAGCTGATCTGATACAAGATCACTCACATTTTAGAAATAATTAGAAAGAAATGAAATGAAGCTCAAAATGAGCTCTTGTCTGTAACATACGATATAAATACAAATTTAAATGCATGAGAGGATTAAAACGTCAAGTATAAATGTAAAACAATATGTCAAAATGTTGATTATCAACGACCCAATACGTAATGGACTACAAAAACTCAATTGTCGATGTGATGGTTAATAATGAGATCAGAGACCATAAAAGACCATCTTCATCATTTGAATTCTTGGAGAATGAAGCCTCATCATCAAGTAATGAGTCTCTCAAAATCAAATAAAGAAGCATTAGACTCTACTATCCTGAATCATAGGAGATCAAGATCGATACCCTCAGTTCAACATCATAGAGTTGAGAAATGGATGGACGAAGCAACAAAAAGAAAATCAAGTAAGTGCTTTGGTTGCAATAAAAGTGGATACTTAAATAGGAATTGTCTATGTATCAAAGGAGGGGAGGGCATCATATGCTTTGGATGCAATGTAAAAGTAGAAAACAAAAAACCTTGCTTTTCTCAAAAAGAGTAGACATCACATCACAAGAGCCAACTTTCGGTGCTTTAGAAGTACATTTCAACCTAGTTCGGATACTCTGTCCCAAAACCACCGTGTCCCCGTGTCCCCTCACCAATCGGACGGGTGTACCATCCTCGAGATGTGTGTAACATCCTCGTGATGTGCACCACATCTTTGAGATATAATTTAGCTCGTCCAATCAGCGAGGGAACATGGGGACACGGTGGTTTTGAAACAGAGGATCCGAACTAGTTTCAACCGATGACTTTGTCTCCTAAATTTATCAATTATTATCCTTCTCATTACACTCGTATTCATTTTTATGATACATAGATTCTTTGTTTAAGTAACAACTGTTAAATGATCACCCGAGGAAGCTTATCCTTTAAAGATATGAGGAACAAAAGCTTAAGGTTTCATTTATATGTTACTGAAAAGAAAAACATGTTATTTAAATTGAACATTTTGAAAGAACAAAATGTTCCTGATAGACTCGAGATTTCTTTGTTGTCAAACTTTAAGCAACAAGAGTTGTATCACTACTCTTTAACCTTTCAAGAATAGTATCAATTTGTAATCAAAGTAGGGGCATATTGTTCATCAAAGAGAGTTTGAGACAATAACATCATGGTACTCTTTTTGAGCCTCTTGGAAGTCTAAAATTAAGATTAACCAGTTATATAGTAACCAATTTGAACAAGGTATCAGATTTAATGGATAGTTGAAAATCATTGGACAAAATATTTTTTCAACCTTATTTTCATCCAGATTTCCTTCCCTGTAGCTAGGGTTGTAAACGAGCCGAGCCAAATCAAATTTTGAAGTGTTCAAGTTTGTTTGATAAGGTAACCGAGCTAAACCGAGCCGAGCTTAAAATGACCAATCTTTTGAAATGATTGTTCAAACTTGGCTTGATTTATTTTTTATAAGCTTGTTTGAAGATTGACTTTAGCTTGGTTCATTTAAATATTATCGAGATCTCAATTTAAGTTTGGCTTGAGCTTGATTTTTTTTATTCCTTTAGATGTTATTGAACTTTCAATTCAAACTTGTTTGAAATTTTTGTTATTGATTATTGAGCTTAATAATTCAATCTTATTTATTTATTTTATTATATTTTATTATTTATTTAGTATGTTGATAAAAATTTAATTAATAAATGTTGTTCACGAACGCTGTTCATGAGCATTAACGAGTTGAACACATATGTGTTCAAACTTGTTTGTTTAGTTTAACGAGTTGTTCAAGCTTGTTTATTTAATTGATCTTGTGTATATTAAACAAACATAAATAAGCTCTTATCAAGCCGAACATCAAACTTGTTCACTTACCAAACCGAACACCAAACTTGTTCACGAACGTTTAGTTCATTTACAGCCCTACCTGTAGCAAACAACCTCAAACTTCTGTCTTCGACATATAGTTCTTTCCACCATGTCAACAACCCATACTTGTAATGATCTATCTGCAACATGATCCCTTCAAAACGACTGCAAATGGCAGGCTCCTCTTGCTTTGGGCCATGAACACTGCAGAAAGCAATGCCAATTACCAAAAAACAACTTTTAAAAAAAGAGTGGCACACAAGTGGGGGTATGGGTTCAACATCACAACAACAATTGATGCCAAAGAAAAATGGCCACCACAATCTGCTATTGAACATTTTCAACACTACACCTACATATTGCCTGAAATTTACAACTACATAGGATCCGCGAATAAGTATCTAAAGTGAACAATGCATCAGATTGAATGAGAAGTGAACATCACCATTGCTCAACCGTCCCAAAAGCATCTCAGGTAGATATATAGCAGCCTCATTCACCTTTCATGGTGTTACCGAGCAGTCCCTGCAACAAAAAAGTGGTTACTTACCTTTAGACCGAGGAGAGCTGCTGCTCCTGCTGTTGTTGTTGCTGTTGCTTCTTCCTCCTCTTATAGACCTAACATATCACAAAAGAACTTGTGAAGTCAAAAAGTAGGTGATGGAATATCCTTTCAATGAACAAATCTAGCATGGGGCCTCATGGCATACAGCCTGTGAGGGTCATCAAGCCAGCAGAAATTGATCCAGACAGCACAACTACCTGCAGCCACGATTAACCCTATTGCAATGAACAGCAAGGCAACCACCCTTTTAGGGGTCATTTGGATTTAAGTTTTCCCCCCTCCCTTTTAGGGTTTATTTGGATTTAAGTTAATGACCCATTTGGAAGTAAAGTGGATTCTTTGGAAGTGAATTTTCAAAGGGGGATAAGAATATCCCCAAACTAGCAAGGGTAGATACAACGTAACCTACCTTGATCCCTTTTCTAATGAAGACTACTCATGTTCAATTAAATACTTTTGAAGTTGAAAATTTGCTCAGAAAACAATATTATGCCCCATCACTTCCCTCCTCCTTCCTATTACCATCAACCCTCACATGAATGTGCTCATTTAGTTGGCTTTATGTTCAGTATCATCTTTTCCAAAGAGATGTACAAACGTTAAATGTCAGTATCTAGATTTAAAATGGACAAACGATAGGAAATAGTGCCCTATCTCATAAGAACTAAGGGAAAAGGGGATGATCACTTGAAAGGAATTGACCTCCAATAGCTAAATTCATAGGTTGATTTATATGTTGCCAAAAATTACAAGGCATCCAAGATGTGCCTTGTCAATAATTGAAAAGACTAATTATAATAATTATCTTTAAAGGTTTTGCTGATTCTAAATAAAATAAAAGTAATGTGCTTAAACTACAGGCTTATATGAATAATTCTCATCTGAGATCGTATCAACAAAATTAGCAAACCCAGACTAGAGGGACTATCAACTGATCCAACGCTGAAATTTCTTACCAACGAGAAACTTAAAGAACAAGCTACGAACCAGTAACAGATAACAGCTACTTGACCAAAATGACTCACCTCTTCTGGGGCGGAGGGGACCGGCTCCGAGAGCTGACACTTGGTGAGGGAGAGGAGGACGACGAAAATGGCCTGGACCGAGAACGTAGCGAGAGTCCGAGCCCGAGGAGGAGGAGCGCGACCGAGACACCGACGGGTTTGACGGCCGAGCTCTCCCGGGCTTCGCCATGGATGAAGCGATCGACAGATACCCTCGAATGAAAAACCCTAACCTCGAAGAAACGATGCTGACGTGAGCTAGGTACATAGCTCATCAAAAAATCGAAAAATAAAATAAAATAGAATATTTAATATGTTAGAATTAACTTAATATCCAAAGGCCTATTAGCTCAGTTGGTTAGAGCGTCGTGCTAATAACGCGAAGGTCGCAGGTTCGAAACCTGCATAGGCCACTTATTTTTTGTATTTTGATTTGACATTATTAATTTATTAATTAACGATGTTTAGAAATATCAAAAGCCTATTGGTTCAGTTAGTTAGAGCATTCTGTTAAAAACGCAAAAATCGCACGTTCGAAATCTGCCAATTATTTTTGAATTTATATATTAAAATATGTTAGATAAACCTAATATCAACAGCCATTACCTCAGTTTATTATGTTTATATCAGCCTGTTTGTTACGGGCCTTCCTGGACAATTTAATATTGTGCTTCATTAAATGTCCTAGCTATAACTTGAACAGCCCCTAATTTTTCATTAAATTTTATGAAATTGGAGCCCTTAAAAATTTATTATTGCCGATCTAATGTTTATTTCATTTCTTAGCTTTATAAATTTTCTAATTCAAAATTAGTTTTGATTTTTAACAACTTTTTTTTTTTTGGTTGAAATTCGAAATAATTGATATTCTTTTCAATGAAATCTTGGCGCAATGAACTGAATGAGAAAACAGAAGAGGGAGGAGAAGAAGGGGAGAAAATGAGCCCCAAACATGGTGCCGAAGAAGAAGAAATCATCGGTGATTCACCACCCTGCAGTTCTCGCGGATCTCGTCCTTTCTCCCCGTCAACGGCTTGATGCTCCCCAACCTCACCATCGCCGCCCCGAAGCCCTCCTTGAACGCCCCAGCGTCCTCGGCATACCTCTTCACCAACCGGTCGATCTCGCTCCCGTCGCCCTTGAACAGTTTCAACGCCTTGATCTCACGTAAAAAGGAGAATCATATGTTAAAGTGTAAATAATTTTTTAAACTAAAATAATAGTGAGACGGTGTAAAGGGGTCATTTTTATTGAATCTCAATTCAAGCCATCAAAATTTTAAGTACGGTGATGCGTGTGGAGCATCCCCTTTCGCTGCGTAAGCATCTGGTAGTACCCTGCGTCGAACGCTGTGTGGGTTTCGTCCAACGGCGACAACTCCTCGTCGCCGCCCGCCGCCCGCCGCCCGCCGCCCGCCGCGTGTCATCAAGTTAGAAGTTGGAAATTGAAGATCAACGTTGAGTTCAAGTTCTTACTCAAATTTCATATTTATACGCATTTCCCATTATACCTCTCTTTTATTAACAATCGATTATTATTGCATTATACCTCTCTTTTATATGCTTAAATTATGACAATCTACCGATCTCGTGATAAATTAAATCAAAGCTATATATGCTAATTCCAGAAATTCATAGCTCACGGTCTAGACAGTGAAATCTATGTTTGGTTTGGGTGTCTTTGAAGTGCTCTAAGGTCATCGGCAAGTTTTGAAGGTATGGTTATACTCAGTAGGTTTTTAAAAGTATAATTATCTAAAATAATTTTGATATTCCTAATGTCATCAATTAGTTTTGACTAAAATTCATTTATGACTATACAGTGTCTAGAATTTTAAAATCTTAACATGAACTGAATTAGAAGAGTCCTAGAAACCCTTTAAGGCGTGTTTGGTTGGGGGTTATTGTTAATAACCTTGGTAGGTTATCACGATAGTCTTATTTGGTTTAAGTAATCAGTGATTCTTGATAATGCAACATTCCCACCACGTCAGCAACCATACAATATATAACTCGGAATCAAAAAACCTTAGAAACTTTAGGGTGCGTTTGGTTGGCGTATTTCTCATTTTCATTTTCTGAAAAATGCACGTTTTCTGAAAAAAATGATGTTTGGTTTACATTTTTAATATTCATTTTCTAGAAAAAGATATAGTATTTTTTAGAAAATTAGAGAATGACAAATTATCATTCTCTAAAAAATGAAAAAAAATGGAAAAGGAAAAGGAAAATAGTTCAAACCAAACGCACCCTTAGGTTTTCTACGATTTTAGGGTTATCAATTTTTTTTTTCCAAACTTACCCTTGGAGACGAGTAGGAGATGAGGAGGAGCAATGGTGGCAACTGTGGAGCAACGACGATGACTGCAAGCAGGCGGCGAGGGTGACTACGAAGCAACAGCAGCAACAAAGACGGCAAGCAAGCGGCAACGGAGATGGTAAGCAGGCGACGACAGAGATGGTAAGCAGGCAGTAACAGTGACTACGGAGCAACAACAGTAACTGCAGAGCAACGTCAGAGCAAATTAGACTATAACGTTACCTAGGTTAAACAAGATTATGATTATGTTTTATTTCCCATAATCAATATTATACATGATAACTTAACCCAAACACACCCTTAGCAATGTCAGTGAGTATGATAGACCTAAGCACTTTAATAAGTTGTGTCAAATTGTAGACTGTGGAATCCAAGTTGAGGGCATGGTTATACACTTGTACTCAGGAAGCTTCTAAGAGTATTATAGTCTTATTTGAAGTGATTTTGAGGGTTCTCAAAGTCATCAATAAGTTTTGATCAAAATTCGTTGATGATCCTACAGTATCTAGTATTTCAAAATTTTGACATGATCTAAACAATGAGTCTTAGGAACTCGTTGGTGGTGTTACTGAGTAAGTATGACAAGTCCTAACCTTTAAAGAGTTTATATCCAATTAACTAAAAATTGTGAAGATTTTTAAAAACTCATATCTTTTAAATATAAGTTGTGGAATCTTGGTCTCTGGGTATGATTATACTTAAGAAACTTATAGAAGTGTAATAGTCTTAATTTGAAATGATTATTTGAGTGTGAAAAAAATCATTAATATAACCATTTGAGTAAGAATTTAACATTCATTTGACATATTTTACACTGGTGAAAAAAAAGTCAAACAAAGAATCAAAGACACGTCACATGTATATAAATTTTTTATGGTGCTCAAGCTTATTTAATAAGATAACTAAGTTAAACCAAGCTGAGCCTAGAATGAACCATGTCGTTGAAATGTTTATTCCACATAGTGATATGTTTGATTTTCTAATTTACCTCACTACAAATGGTTGTGGGGCCAGTTGTGTAAGGTGTCTTAGGTCAGCATTGACCTACTGTATAAATTGTTTGATAAAGTAATCGAGTCAATCCAAGTCAAGCCTAAAATGAACCATGTCATTAAAATGATTACTCAAGTTTGACTTAGTTTCTTTTTTATGAACTTGAGCTTTGCTCAAGCTTGGCTTGAATTTGATCCGTTTATGTGTTATTGAGCGTTGAATTCAAGCTTATTTGATTGTTTACAACTTTTACATTTTAAGCTTATTTGGTTAGTTATTGAATTTGATAGTACAAACTTATTTATTTATTTTGAAACTTTCTTTGATTATTTAGCATGCTGGTAAGAGTTTTGTTAATGAATATGCTATATGAACAGGAGCGGAGCCACCCTTGGGCTAGGGTGGGCTCCAGCCCCACCCACTTTAAATAAATTAAAACTAAAAAAAAAAGCTCAGTCCTATAGTCTCCTGTTATCTATTTTTCTGTTGCGCAGTTATTGCCGAGCTTTATTAAAGTAAAAATTTTGATTTTCCTGTTTCGCAGTTATTGTCACATGTGGGCTTTATTAATATAAAATTTTTTATTCAATTTAATTAAAGTTTAAGATCACACGTTGCTTTATTAGGTATTTTAATTAAATAAAAAAATTTACACAAATTTGATCCAATTTAATTAAAGTTTCATAGGCTTTATTAGGTATTTGAATTAAATTAAAAATTTTGTATAACCTTCGCCTCCCCACCCCTACACGTTGTGTTCTCTATCTCTGCTGCACGTCGCACGCCGCATGTCGTACGCCGCAAGCCGCAAGCCGCACAAGCATCTTTGTTCTTCCTCGCAGCCAGAGAGCCGCAGGTGCAAGTGATTTTGGTTTTAAATTTTTAACCCTCTTAACGGTTAGCCCCAGGTAAATTTACATCCTGGCTACGCCCCTATATATGAACCTTGTTTATGAATATTGTTCACTAATATTGAACATATATTCATGAACTTATTCATTTAGTTTAACGAGTTGTTTAAGTTTATTTATTTAATTGATCTTATAGATATTAAACGGATATAAAGAAGTTCTTATCAAATCGAACGCCTAGCTTTTTTATGAACGCTCAATTATTTACTGCCCTAAGTCCAACCAGTATACTTATGTTAAATATCATGCTACTAATCTAGCATTGTTTTGACCATGAGTTCATTCTATCTAATTATTCCAATATACATGAACAAAATGAATAACTAGGTAATCGTTATATTGTGAGATTTAACTCCTTAAAAGATGCTTGTCTCTGCTGCTCGCAGCCTACCCATCGTCGGAAGCCCGCCTCCTTCGACAACCGTCGGTTACCTTTGACCGGTCGCCTGACTCTGCCGTCTACTGTAGAATATTTTTATGATTTTAGAATAATTCGAATTACATTCCTTATAAGAAAATATAATTACGTTTGTAATCAAAGATTATATATAACACATTTATAAACATAATAATTTAATTCATATTATATTATATTACATTACAAAGTTGATTACACTACATTTAATCATATTACATTACTGTATTTTGAAATGTATTATATATAATATTTAATTATAAGGGTGAATATATTTTTTTTATTTGATGTCAATTATTCTTTTATAGGGATTGTAATTTGTATTATTATAAAATAATAAAAATATCTTGGACTGACGGTCGGAGGGACGGAGCCGGCTGGTGACCGACGGGTGGCGACCGGCGTCACGAGCGGGCGACGACCGGCATCACCGGCGGACGGTAGAAATCACAACATATATATATTTTTTTTAATTTTAGAGGACACCAAGTAAAAATATAAACACGTACCAAAATTGTGATGTCACAGTTGTTGACGTCTAACCTAAAGCAGCCTAAACCCTTCGCCACCACTGCCCCTCTTCAATAGGCGGTCGCCACAATTCCTCCCCCTTCTACTCCGCTGCCACGGTCGGCATTAATATCACACTACTCCGACGCGACAGAGCAGCCGATCCCCTCCCGCTTGTTCCCGAGATGCCGAAGAAGGGGAAAAAGCCGTCAAGGGCTTCTCCGCCGTCTACTCTTTCGGACCGCTCGCCTCGCTTCCCTGAGACGCCGAAAGTTTCTTCAATTGGCGTTCCATCGAACGATGATGATGAGGTTATCCGTCTCCACCTTCTCGCTTCTGCCGCCGCCAGGTTCCCGGCGTTACTCGACGAGGAACGGACCTTGTGTGGACGGACCTCCACCACGGAGCCTTCGACCTCCGACGGAAACCGTGCTACGGTTTGGCTCTCTCAGGCAGCCATGATATCTAACTCCTTTACCCACAACTCCGTTGTCTCGGTAATTTGGTCGTTCTGCGATTTCAGTATTATTGTTTCCCACTTCAACATGCTTATCATCAGAAAGTTTCATTTGCACTAGTTTTTGTAAAGAAATGATCATTTTGCAAGTTTTATTCTCCAACTGTGTCGAAATTATTTTAATTCGCTTGTCCAAAAATACAAGGCTGCACCTTGTCTACAAGAAAATGACTTATAATAGAAAAATTAAGGCCGTGTTTCCCTGGTACTAAACTAAAACTAAACCAAAACCATTTTTTTTTATTTATCAAAATAAAACTATACAGATTTTTTTTTTCTTTCAAATTTTTGGTTTAGGTCTGTTGGTTCAGTTATGGTTTTAGTTTTAGATGCCTATCCCTAATGAGGATAGAAGAACAATTTATTCCTTTAGTTGGGCAAGCAGATGGCTTACTTTCAGAGATTATTCTTGCCAAAGCCTGTTTCTCTGTATAAGAATCTTTGGGGAATAGAAATGCGATGTTGGACTCCTCAATGGCAGATTGTTAGTGCACTCCGACCTTGATAGCGTGAATGACTTTGTACCATTCACTTTTCTCTTTGCTTGCTTCTTGTTTCACCAGTTCCTATTTTCATATTCAACACGGAGCACAATAGTTGTGTTGAGTACCAATTTTGAGAATCGGAATGAATAGTGCTCTCGCATTTTTGTCTCCTCCAAGTACAAACACGTTGGCTTTCTACTTTCTTTGAAAGATTAAAGCCCATGCACATTGATACTTTGCTTGTCTATCTAGCTAGCACTAAAGGTTGAACATGTATCAGTGCTCTTTTAGTACAATTCTTGATAAAGATGGTTGGTCTAGAGAAAGATCCTAATACCTATATAGATTAACTCAAAACTGTTCGATGCATGGGATAGCCTTTCTATAGATTAATAACATGACTTATTCTTCATAAAAGAAAGATTCTAATAGACTTTTCTAAAATAACTAAACAATTTTTTTAGAAGTTCCAAAATTATAAAAGAAATAACTTGAACAACTTTGAATAATTTGAAATAGAATTAAAATTCTTGATTGCATTAGGGTGTGATGTTCTTCCTATGAGTGTGGCCCATGTCATTCTTGATTAACAATTTTGCTTCTTAATGTCTGGCTGCTTCTTTGGCTTCTACTCTTCATGCTGATATCTGGCTTCTACATGTTATGCTGATACTCACAACCTTGTTTGCACTTTGCACTAATATAGCTCAAGATAAAATTTAGATTATGGAATGACCATGCCTTTGTTTTTTTCTTTGAAATTTTGCTAGGTGAATTAATATGGACCTTATTACGGTGACAGGTATCACTACCTGCTTTGGACAGTGCATATCTGACTAACTTTCCACTTAAAGCTTTAACTGAGGAATGCTTTTCCCAGTTTGGTTATGATGCTGAAGAACATACGACTAACACAGTAGGCAGTTATTTTGCTATTGCTTGTGTTTCTTCATCACATGAGGTAATTACTCTTATTTCTATCCTTCATCGGAGAATCATTATAACTTGAGAGATTTAGGGTGTGTTTGGTTGACGCATTTTCCATTTTTATTTTCTGGAAAACGTGCATTTTCTAAAAAATGATGTTTGGTTTGCATTTTTCATATTCATTTTCTAGAAAAAGATATAGCATTTTCTAGAAAATTAGAGAATGACAAATTGTCATT
>JBAMIE010000049.1:6721273-6752580 GCA_037177295.1 Kaempferia parviflora | reverse complement strand
GAAAAAATCTATTTTCTGGAATTATTATTATTATTATTATTATTATTATTATTATTATTATTATTATTATTATTATTATTATTATTTTATAATTTTGTTGCTTTTGTTTTGCAGAAATTTATTGATTCTTGCAAGTCTAGAATTGTTCTTTTTGACAACACGACTAAGGATGAGGCAAAACGGACCAAACAATTGGAAGGCCTTTTTTATCTTGTTGACTCTGTTGTTTCTAGCAATGGTGGACAACCATTTTCTAATAAACTTTTTGATGAACTAAAGGCAAGGAGCTAACTTTGATCCTTAATATTTATAACTTCACTGTGTCATTGTATTTCTAGAATTGTATTGCTTGCACCTCGAGCTTGTCCGCTCAACTTTGTGTTTACATTATGTTCATGGTGACAGAAAGGAGCTTTGAGTGTCCATCGCAAAGAAAAAGCAGTTGAATCTATGCAGGGACATTCTGAACAGCAGATATCTGAATTGAAGGAACAAATATCCAAGTCATATGAAAAACAACTTGAGCGAATTACTGAAATGGTAAATTGTTTGTTTGATTTTATAACTAATTTACATGGTGATATAAAAATTCTCAATCTGAATCTGAGTCACTTTTTGATTTTTAGTTTGTCAAATTAGCATTATATTGGTAGAAAAAACTAGTCTAGAAAAGAACGTACTCTTAAATTCTCATGCCAAACATCAATTATTAATTTCTTGTGACAATTAACTGGGAAAATCAACCTCAATAGCAGTTTCACAATTCCATTAGTATTTTTGATTCATCCCTTCATTACTAGTAATAGTGGATGGGTGAATTGACAATACCATGGAAGTGTAGAGGGCAGTATGAAATTATGGGATAATTTTGACAGTTATATAGTTTTGGAGTTAAGATGACAATTAGATAAATAGCAAAATATCTAAGGGTAAAGCAATTTTTTTTTCTCAAACGTGTATTCTTCTTCAGCAAATACCATTTGGTTTCCATTATTAAATTATTTACATTATATGCTATTGTTTATGTTGTTTTTTAAACATGAACACAAAAATTACCACCATTTCTGCTTCGTATAAATTAATTCTAGGTAGATTATATTGTAGCAAAAGGTGATTATGCTCACTCCATACATCCCTCACAATTCATCCCCAGGTTAGGTGAAGGGAGGTATATCACAGAATCAGCTTATAGCCGTCAAGTGACTAGGGGGTGGGAGGAGTTTTTCCTCGAGGGTATGCCCCCGCTAGGAATTGATCTCTATCCCATTGTAGCAAATCTGTCACCCTCTGACCAACTAGGCACTCCCGTGGTAACATTCTAGTTAGATTATATGATTAATATTGTCATTTGACTGCATGACTCCCAAATCATCCGCATGCTAACTTCAATTTTTATTCTATCGGAACTAATCTTCTTCTCAGGCAACTTAATTATTTATTTATTTATTCTAGCCATAAGTTTGGATACTTGCAGGAAATTTCATCCTTCTATTGTCTGTTTATATCGTTTGTTCGGTATATTCTTTTTTGTTTTTTCTTTTAATTTTTCTTTCTTTTTTGAACCAAATTTTTTGTCTTTGTATTGTGACACATCTCTGTATATAACTAATCCAAAAAACTTCCTCTGAATTACTTATTTCCAGATGTATGATTATGTTTTTTTTGTTTTGTTCAGTAGAAATATCTTTATTCTCAGTTAATTTCCCCTTCACATCTGTAGGTTGAACAAAAGTTAAAGCTAACAGTGGAGAAACTCGAGAAACAATTGGCAGAGGAGCAAGCTGCTCGACTTGAAGCAATGAAGAGATCGGACGAAGATATTAAAAACCTTAAGGAGGAACTGGAGAGGGCTCAGAAGGATGCTCAAGAGTTCAAAATGCGCGCAGAGAGCAAAAACGGATGCAAAATTCTGTGAAATGCACATCACTAATCTATTCCAGTGTAATTATTATTTCAACTAGGTCTAGGCCATCACACTCCGATTTCTATACTTCTTTGGGAAACTATACACTTAACTTTTTACATTTATAAGAAGGCGATTGCATTATGGCGCAGTTTTCGTAATAAGCCTTCTTTCAGTGTGTTTGTCAGTATACTCAGGTTTCTTATCTTCGCAAACTTTACTGTGCATCAAGAACCACTCAGAAAGCATATTTTGGTTTCTTTAAGGAGGGTATTGACAATTTGCTTTCTTGCAAAGTCCTCTTCACTAGCAAACAGAGATAACTAAACCACCATCTGGATTGTGTGATTTATCAGGATGCCTACACATTTCGCAGTAAGCTTCTTGCTGAATCGATATGATGAGATGCTACTTAGCTTTAAACTCATAAATTTAAACTTGATGGGGTACCACCAAATGATGCATAATGTTGCCTAATGGAAATTAGGCAGCCTAACTAGCTTTTCCACACTATAGCATGCCTAACTAGTATAGTTTATGCATGTTTAACTGTTAGACAAAGTTTACTAGCTAGCACTGAGTTCACTGACATGCCTTCTATTCTGCTTTTTTTCTTCTAATAAATAATGCAGGATGGTGAGTAAAGTTTAAAAAAAATGTGTGGAGGGATGATGGCCCTTTACAGAATATCCTCAGCTTGAACATGCTTAGAGGAACTGATGTGGTCGTCTTCTTCACCGGCATTAGTAGATGGATATAGGCTACTGGAATACCAATTGGAGCAGACTAAGTAGATGAAGAAATTGATGAGGCTGAGGGCAGCAAGGAGCCAATAGAAGAGGTCCAGCCTATCATTGTTAAGGTCGTTGTCGCTTAGCCAACCGTGTTTCGATGAGCCTGAAGTGATCTTGTTCACGAGTGAGACAAGCAGGGAGCTCAAGTAGAACCCAAATGAGTAGGAGCAGTAGGTCATGGCTGTCAAGAAGGCCTGCATGCCAGCCAAGGATTGCTTGTAGAAGAACTCAATGAGCCCCACCGCGGTGAACATCTCTGATAGTCCGAATATTAGGAACTGTGGTGCAATCCAAAAGAGGGAGAGTAGCTTGTTGGACTCCATGTATGTTTCCCTCCTCTTCTTCTCGATCATGGCCGCAGCAACCATGGAGAATGTCACAGTGAATAGCCCGACACCGATGCGTTGCAGGGGAGTGATCCCGGAGTCGGTTCGGGTGAACTTTCGAGTGAGTGGAACGAAGCACGTTTCGTAAATGGGCACTAGGACAGTGAGCATGATGTAGGGGATGGCTTGGAGGGATGCAGGGGGGACATGGAATGAGTCAGTGAGCTTGGTGTCCATGGCATTTCCTTGTTGGACCGAGAAGGTCTGCAGCTGCGCTAAGATGGTGTTGAAGATGATGGTGCATCCGAAAATTGGAATCACTGAGATGATGATCTTAACTTGCTCTACTTCTGAAACTGTGCACAGTCTCCATGGGCTCTCCTTCATGTTAGAGCCATCTTCAACTCGGACACAGGCTTTGTCCAAGAACCTTGTTCACAGTGTGCATGGATTGTGAATTCAGTTAAACATCGCGACATTTTCGATATGTGAATCTAAACAAACTTGCAGGAGTGCTAGTTGTTTCTCACCTAAACTTATTGGCAAATGGTGGATTGTTGACACATGAAGAGGATTCATTGATGTGGCTTCTGTGAAGAATGTCAGAGCTTGAAGGGCAAATTTGCTTTCTCTTGCTGAATGCAGCTACAAAGACCTGCAAGTAAACCTTAAAACCCTAAATAAAGATATATAAAATGTGTTTTGACACCATCTTATTCATGAAAAATATACAAATTGCATACTGAAACTTGGCATGTTCATCAACAAGGACAGATCTATGGACTCCTTAGCTAGAATCTGAATGCTCAAGACAGTATCAAACTCGCTTGTAGTCGGTAAATCACGTTTGTGATAGGCTAAAAATTTATCAATCAACCATGATTTGGGTTTATATGCTTTAAGAGCTACTAACTTGGCCACTTCATAGATCCTGAAAAGCTGATTTTTTTTTTTTTGGCAAGTGACATGATTAAGTTATTAATTGTAATCATAACCATCATAATATCCAAAAAGGTTAGTAGATTACTATACAAAACATTTTCATGTTTTTGCAAATCTTAGCAAAATGAATTTAAGGATTCAATTGCGAGATTGTTGTCTTCGATAGGCAACTGCGAGATTGACTTGTCGATCCATGAAAAGTTAATGGTCGGTTGTTAGATCTCAACATGAATTGTGGGTGTTGCAAAGACTCAAAAACAAGCAAAGATTGTGCTATACATAACAAAGAGAAGGAGAGGTCTCAAACCATACCCTTGCTATTGGTGTGAAAATGCTGCCTTGTGGGTGTGTGTTCCTGTAGAAGAAGGCACCAGAGACCATGACGGCAAGCCCCATGGCCATGGCACCTGCCGACACACCGAACCCGACATCCATCCCCGACCTGGTCTGGACCCAAATGAGAACAGTGAGGGCAATGAGCTCCCCTACACAGAAGCTGAAGTAGGCTATGTTGAAGTAAGTGGAGAGCTTCTTGCACTGAGCAGGGTCATCTTTCCTGAACTGATCAGCTCCATGTGAGACCATGTTGGGTTTCAGGCACCCACTTCCTAAGGCCACCAAGTAGAGAGCCACAAAGAAGACAGTGGCCTTAAACCCCTCTGCCTCCATGCAGTGTTCCTCTGGGGACATCATGTTGCATGGGGGTGGCCTTAACTGTGGCAGATGAGCTTGCACTGACAGCAATAAGTATCCCTGTGAAAGCCCTTTAAGATTAGCTGAAACACTTCAATTCTGATGGAATTTCATGGGACTTACAGAGAGCTCTACAAATCCAAATATTAGCATGGTCCAGAAGCTCCCCAGATAGGAATCTGAGAGGAAACCACCAAGCAGGGACAGGAGAAAGATAGTCCCTACAAAATTGGTCACTAAGTTTGCTGATTTCGACAAGGAGAAATGCATCTCATTGAAGACATAGGTTATGAGGTTGTTCCCAACTGCAGCAATCGCCATGATCTCGAGTGCTTGAATCCCTGCAGTCAATTTCAGTGATCTATGAACCTAAGCACCCATGATGAACACAAAGAAGATTTTTGAGAGAGAGATTGGGACCTAAAACAAAGATAACAGCTCTCATGCCGCCATGCTTATTTGGCATACAAGGTTTGCCCCTCCAATCAACAGAGACTTGTTGAGCATGCATGGAGTCCTTTCTGGATCCCTGTCCTGTTTGAATGTTCATCATCTCTTTCTTCACACTCTGCCAAGATGAACAATTCCTAGCTCTCTGCCTCAGCAGGGCAAGGTGGAGGGAGTTATTTATAATAGTCTGTTGATCTGGTGGGATGAGAAGAAGAGAGGAAGAGAGAAGTGGTGGAGCTTTTTGTTGGTGTGATGTGGTTCTCCATGCTGAGAGTGAGAGGCTTTGTGGGTTGACAATCCTTGGATGATAATGGGTGTCACTGTTCAATGGTCAGAGTCCTATGAGCTTTTGGTTTTGTGTTTAGTGGGAGTGGTGGTAGCTAACAAAATCTAAATATCTTATTCTACCATCTCAGTTCAAATACTATAATCATCTGAATACTACTTTGATACCAAACATGAATATGAACATGTAGTTATGCTTACTAAATATTATAACTAAACGAAGATACCTACTCAAATCTGAATTTTGTTCCTCGAACCAACGGTTATGACTAAAACATAGCGTGCCATTTTATATATTTCTTTATATTATCTATTTGTAAGAAATCAATACCAACATGCCTTAAAAACTTACCTTACTGGTGATCAAAATTTAACAATAAAAATCTCATCAAGAGAGTGGCAAATCATGATTGTGATTCTGAGAATAAGATTGATATGAAGGAACCTTGTTCCATCTGACAATGACATACAATTGTTTGGCTGAAAATAATCATTGATGTGTAAGAAGTAACACCAGTTTTTCCTACTCATCCCACAAAGAGGAATATGTTCTTGGCTTTCTGATAATAGGACAAAGGAGTTAAACTGAAGACTACAGTGATATGTTTGTTTCAAGTGAAACTAAATTTTCATCTGTTTGCATGCCCATTTTCAGTTCTGTGTCCTTAGTTTATCAGTAACTGGAGTATCTGTAAAAAAAATATCTGGCTTGTATTAAGGAGAATATATTCCAGCATGCATGGATCTTGATCTGTGCAAATTGATATGGAAGAATCATTTGGCAAATCTAAATATTTGTTAGAGTATCAATGAGGAATTAAAGGCACCAGCTGTTGCACAGTAATGTTTGGTGGCACTTCACTGTTTGCTCCTACTAAACCAGCACCACTACCTCTTCTTTTTTACCACCAACCATCCTTCTTGATGCCCAAGTGACAAGGCCTTTGTTTACCACCCTCACTTTGCCTTGCCTGTAAAGTAATTTGTTATAGCATGTTTTTGAAGTAGGAGTATTTTAAATCATCTCAACTTGAAAAGGAAATGATCTTTCTATCTTCTCTGCTTTCTCTCTATTCGAAAGAAATCGACTACTTTCCTTTAGATGTAGAGATTTCTATTTCATCATCCTTGGTTTGGAAGTTCCGACCTGATACTCGGAATTTTCCCTCCTATTCCTTCTCCAAATTTGAGAGGGAATGGATCCTTTTCTCTTAAACTTGGAAGGTTGTTTGTTTTGGGAAAGCTTCGCCATCGCCTCCTTGATGAAGAAAGGTGATCAACCTTTCTCCTTTTTATATTTTCCTAGGTCTAGGGCTGTAAATGTCCAAGTCGAGCTAACTTTGTGTCATTCAAGCTTATTTGACAAGGTAACCGAATCAAGTTAAGTAGAGTCTAAAATGAATTAAGTCGTTGAAACGATTGTTCAGCTTAACTTGTTTTTTATTTTACGAGCTTGAGCTTGGTTCAAGCTAGACTTAAGTTTAGTTCATTTATATATTATCAAACTCTCAATTTTAGTCCATTTGATTGTTATTATTATTATTATTATTTTTATATATATATTTTAAAGCTTTTTTGGTGGGATAGTAAGCAAGATATACAAGTTTCGTGAATATTGCATCTTGATTTTTTTTTATTTACAATTTTGATAGGACTTTATTGATAAACATAGTTAATTATTCATGGGCATTGTTTATTAATATTATTCAGGAACCGTTCACGATCTCTGTTGAACATTAATGAATTAAATACATATATTTATAAATTTATTAATTTAGTTTAATAGTTTATTTAAACATGTCTATTTAATTGGTCGCGTGGATATTTAATAAACATAAATAAATAGGTGCTAGTAAAATATCGATTAAATTGAAATGACAGATCAATTCGATTAATTCGGAAAATTTATTTTTTTTCAAAATAGTCTTGATTATTTCAATTTATTTGATCTCAATTTTAAATTTAAAAATTGATTAAACTGATTAAACAGAACCCATATCATTGACTACTATGTTATGAACAGTGGATTTATATCTGAATTGGCATTTAAAAGAAAATTTCCTAAATTACAACTCAACTCTCGATCTGTGATTAGTGGACTTGACTATCCAATCTAATTGATTGATATATAGCAGCGTTTTGACAAATAAAAAAAGTTAGATTAATTCCGTAACTGACCGAATTAATTGATTTTATATCAGTTATTTGTTCATTCTCAATAGCAATGTCTCACGTTTTGTTAGTTTGATTTTGATTTATTTAATTTTGAACCGATTACTCCACACTGTAAACAAGCTTTTAGTAAGTCCTGCACCAATCTGCACATGAATATTTGATTCATTTGATCTAGGTGTGGTAATGGTGTCATATTAAGTTAATTATAACATAAATTAGTCTTGTCACTCAAGTAAAAATATAATAAAACAAAATAATTCTATAAAGTATACTAAGGCTGTGTTTGGGAGAACTTCTGAAAAGCACTTTTTAGATTCTAGCTACATAAAAGTACTTTTGAGTGTTTGTGAATGTCAGATTTTACTTCAGCTTCTATAACTTTTACTCAAAAGCTGGAAGCAAGAATTTGATGCTTTTTTCTGCTTCTGTTTTTTTTAAAATGCATGCAGAATTAAAAGTTGACATTTTATGTCCTTAATAAATTTATCATTTTATATAATTGTCATCATGCTTTTATATAATTTACATTTTTAAAAAAAATTTATACATATTTTTTTATTTATATAATTTTTTTTTATTTTTATTTTTTATTTTTTTAATTATATATATTTTTTAAAATAAAAAAAAAATTAATTTTGATATAATATTCAAAATATTTATTATGGATATTATTGTCATTTAACTTAAAAATTAAGCCTGAAAGTAATTATTTATCAAACACTCGAACTTTACCTTTAATCAGCTTTTGGCTTCTATTTTCAAACACTCCATACTTTAGTTTCTCACGAAATTCAGAATAATCTCTATAAGAATCACTTTTCAAGAAGCAAAAGCTCTCCCAAACAGTGCCTAACCAAGCTCTCTAAAAAGTAAGTGATGTAAAAGTTACTAATATTTAGATGAATTATCTTAACAAATGGGTCAATTCATATCAACTAATTTATATATTCAAGTTGTTTTGTGTTACTTATAGGTTTTTAAATTAATCGTATTTTTGGGTTGGGTAAGGTCGAGTCATATTATCATATTGTGTCTTCCAAGTTCGGCTTCCAATACCCAACAATCGTAAGAGAGGTTACTCAAAGACTTAGCTCAGCTCACACAATTCTAAGATTTCATAATTTTATTTTTAAATTTTACTTAAAATATCCATTTGACATCCTATCATCATAAATCCAAATAATCCAAATAAAGATTTTCGAAAAATCTATTACCTAGAGAAAGTCATGGAGATTTTAATACAACATTTCCTTGAGAGGATCTTATGTGTATCCTAGAGATATTGGTGTGGACATAGATGTATTGGTGCAATTGACCAAGGTTTGTATTTTGATATTTGAATAATATGTTTAAAATTATTAAGTAGGTCAAAATTGACTAAATACTTGATAGTGAATAATGAAAAAGTTCAATAAGTGTTGGCATATATGAAAAGTTCAATAGAGAGGTGACAGGAAAAAAGATCAAGTGGGTTAAGGTAATCTAGACACTTAGCAATGAAAAAGTCTATCAACCGTTAACAGTAGAAGTCCTAGCACATTAAGAAGTATTGAATGTATAGGAGAGTAATGGAAGTCCAGACGCAGACTAGATGTTTGATAGTCATGAAATCTAAACAACTTAAGGTTGATTAAATGCTAAGATAAGGATAAAGATCTTGAGGAGTGAACTCTAGATAAATGATAAAGACCTGATAATTCAAAGTTGACCAACACTTGGCAATTAAAGAAGTCTTAGAGATATGGTCTCTAGACAATGAAAGTAGTCTCAATAAGTTGAGGTGGCTTATGCTAGGTAGACGAGGGAGTCTTAAAAACAGTGTTTGTTGGCATGACACAGATTTATACTTAAAGTGATTGAATCAAAGTATTAGTTGACTATTTTGATTGACTAGAGTATGAGTGGCTTGAGCAATCAACTCAAGCTGGGAAATAAATAAACAAAAATGTCTTTCTTAAGTTTAGTCGACTGGTGATAGTTACTAGTTGATTGATGCAGTAGGAAAACAGCTTCACAGGAACAGTTTGCTAATAAGACAACAATTGATTGATGTGTCGATTAGAAAATTCTAGAACAACAAGTAGCCTATAAATGAAGGGGAGGTTAGAGCTTTTGGATCGGATGATGTTTTGAGAGGCTTTTGAATGTTGTTGAAAGGTCTTGGTCAAGGTTCCAATCATGAAAGCGCAACCAAAGCAAGCAATAGACAAACAAGAGAAAGACATCATTTGTGTAATTGCCCCTTAAATTGTGTTTAAGTGTATTCTTTTGTATTTGTTATTTGTTGTAATCATTAGGTGTTAAGAGGTTTCTGTCATCTCCTATTGGTTAGTGAACCGATCGATGCAATTTCATCGTTCACTTTCTATTGAGCATTTTAGCGAACAGCTTGCGTACAAGTACGGGGATAGATCAAAGTGAGGGGGGAGGATTAGGTGGATCTATGGATCTGTGATAGAGGGCGTGGTGACGGACTACTAGATGCACAATCATGGCTCGCAATAGATCTACTACATCACAAAGTGCGATGCTTTCCAAGAAAAAGAGCTGATCAACCTCACCGACCGGCACACCAAGTGCTGTAATGGGTGATTGGCTCTGTGGAGATCTTCTCGCACAACAATGGCTTTCTCGCCTCGTCGCACCCCAAATTTCTATAGCGTGTTTCCTACCTCAATGTCGACATCTACCCCTTCACCTTCTTTTAAAATTTTGGTGCCCCAAAATCTTTTGGGCTTGAGGCACTTGCCTCACTTGTTACACTATAGGTCCGGGCCTGACTGTCATATTCCGGCTTGCATGTCGATGTTGTGTGTCGCTATCGTATTCCGGCTCCGTGCCATCCTCCGGCTCCGCCCCATCGCCTCCGGCTCCGTACCATCCTCTAGCTCTGTGCCACCCTCCGGCTCAGCGCCATTGCCTCCCGCTCTATGTTGTTTTCGATCCGCTCTTGCAGGTTTGGTATGCTTTACATTCAGTCCTTATATTCTTTATTACAGTATTGTTTATTTTCTTCATTTCTATCATCGGAAGCAGACTTGAGCGTTGGAGTACCAGACCGAGGTAGCCCTCAGTCTATTTTCTAACAACCTTGTAGGCACTAGGCACTATTGACTGAAGACTTTCAGACACTTTCAGTCCTTCTCTTATTTGGGGGTTCAATAACTTAGTCAATATAGAAGATATCTCATCACCCCTCCTCCCTCCAAATCATGACGACTTTGTCAGCATTCCAGCTACCTCACTTACGGTTCACTTTTTTCAGCTTTCAGACGGGATCAATGACTATATTGTGTGATTGTACCCATGACATGACTATAAAAATAAAGAGGAGCATTGTGATGGCATTCAGAAGAGAGATTGTTGATGAGATTTAAGGGTCCATTTACTTGGTTGCATCTTAGTAAACTCCATTTTATCAAAATCTATAAGCGAAATTTTACCTCAAAACTAACAACTTATCGAGGCTCCAACTTATAGATTGCGTCGAGCATATTATATTATTACACACCAAACCTTGCATAATTATATAGTAATGAATAAACTCACTATATTAACATGAAGGTGTATCTATACATTTATCTTTCTTCTTTAACTCTTGTCAAATATTTATAATTTTAATGAGTTTTATACTTTTACTACCATTATACGAGTTAGATTTGTAGGTGCACTAGTAAAGTTGCTATGATAAGACATCTACTAGTAGAGTTAGTGTGTCGTGTACGACTTAATGTTTTGTATCATTTTATTATTATTATTTATTTTCCTATCATTAGAACTATAGTTGCATTAATAACACTATGGTGGTCAATAAGGGCCAAGTATAGGCCACAAAGTGATCATATCCTTATGTGCTCCACCATCTCAATATCATATGGAAAAGGGAGTCACACCATCTTTGCACAAAAGAGTACCTCATTTCACAGTTGTGCATATAATTAATGAGATATATTTGATTCTTCCCTGTTTTATTTATTTATTATTTTTTTTTTTTTTGATTTTTGGTGTTGGGATTAGATATCTAATTTTTAGAAGAGATTAATAGGATGACCAATCCGGTCCTATAAAAAATTTTTAGGGGACACGGATCCAAACGACCCACTTTATCAGGCTCGCTACCTACTAGAGGAACAATTTTCTACAATTCATGACAGTTGAGTTTCGACCTTGAGATTCCTAAGATTCACACATGGAGACCCAACCACTACAATCTAGCCGGAGGCATATTAGTTTGGTCCATTTTAATGTGATAGTGTTGAGGTGCAAAATGTTCTCAAGTCCATCTAATTAATTGATGTCGAGAAAGGTTTAGAGTACCTCACCACCACATATCTTCTTATGTTGGTCAAAAGAAGATGCCAAGATGACAATCTAAAAAGGAGTTTATGCCTTTGTAATATATTCTTTTAATATATTGTGGATTGAAAACCTCTTAGCTAAGGACAAAACAAATTATTGTGGGTTGCATGTGCTTTGTATAGTAGTATTTGTTCCTTTTTGTTACATTTGCGCTTTTGAGTAAAGGTGTATGTGTATAATGACCACCTTAAAATTATACAAGAAGTTATTTTTTCAGTGAACTAGTAGTTTTCATAAATATTATTTTTTCAATTTAATATAAAAATATATAATAAAATTATTATTAGTACAATTGTCCTAGCTCGGATCAGGTTTGATCATATTGACTGAGCTTAAGGTGGTCAAGATTGAATCTTAGTTTTGATGTTTGACAATGTATAAGGAGATTGACTGAGCAATTGTCCCTGGGTCAGGTTGACCCGTTTGACTAAGTTTGAGTTGATTCAAGCTAATGTTTCGATGTTTGACAATAGATGGAGATCGCGTGTGTAATTGTTGATCTACGAGATTGTCGAACAGAAGTCAAGTAAGTCAAGGTTGACATGATACTTAATTGAGAAGTCTTAACTGAAGGTTATGCAAGGACAAGTGGGTCAGTGTTTCTCACAGCACGTGAAGGCACATAAAGCTTTAGAATCGATCAACTAATCGATTGAATTATTACTATTACTCACACGGGTTTAAAAGACGCGAGGCTGCGGTGGCGCGATCACTCTCTTCTCCACCCTTCTTCTCCAACGATTCTCACCGGCGATTCTTGAAGTTTTCTTAACGAAGTGTTGTTGTATTTCTGAGTCTTTAAGAGGTGATCACAAGCTACACAAGGTCAAGAAAGAAGAGGTAATTTATGTATTATTATATATTTCATTTCTTACTTTGAGTTGTATTTGTGGGTGAGTTTTGTACGAGCTTTCTCTGCCTCCGGTGTGTTATCGAGAAGAAGTATTTTCTTAGTGGAGGGTGTGTGTAGTGCGGATCCTTGGATTAGTTATCTCTTCTTGAGGTGGATACTAAGTAAATATCCGTGTTAGCATGCTTGAATATTTCGTCGTGTCATTCCGCTGCATCTACATCGACTAAGTGATTGGAGTCATTCACCCCCTAGCTCCAAAATGATCCCAACAATTATGAGTCCCAATATTATTTCAATAATAGATGATATATTTTAGTAAATTTTTTTTATTATTTTAGTCCTTTTACTGTCAAAAGACCCTTTATAATAATGGGATATGATTTGATGATGATTTAGTTGAGTTTTCCTATATCTAATTATATAGTTTTTTTTTTTAAAAAAACATGATAAATATTAAAATAATACAAAGTGTAAACTTTATGCTTTTAACAAAATATTGTATTTTTAAAATTTAATATGAAAAATACACAACTATTATGTTTCTTTAATTCACTAGGAAAAGTAATAAAAGTTGAGTCCTAAAATTTTAGTAATAAAATATACACTTTACTTAAAAATTTTGGTACTTTTGAGAAATATTAAACATCAATATGGATAGACTAAATTTTAGAATAAAGAGATGTTTTCTAAATAGATCCCCATATCCTTTTTCTTTTAAAACAACTTTTTCTCACATGTTGTTCATGAAGCTCAATGGTTCTTTTTGGATACACTAAGTTTTGCGGGTGTTAGTCTAGTTTATTTGTAAGCTTTCTTCACACACTATGATGATGCACATGAACCCTATAATAGGTTTATAAATATCGCTTCTACACATTTTCCTCGACTCCAAACACTTATCAATATGCTACCGGATAGTAATAAAGATGCTATCAATTCCTTCTAAGTGTTACTAACTAATCATCAAGGTGTCATTAAATTATTATCAAGGTTCCATCACATAGCAAACAAGTGTTAAATCGCGGTAAGTGATAGATGAACCTTAATTTCTTTGATAACCATGCATTTTCTCCCTACAGTAGGCAACAAAAAAGACGGGAAAAAAACCTCTCAACAATTGTTTATTGACAATGGAAAGTGAGATTCAAGTGTGTTAGGCTTAAATTTGATTGAAACCCTAAAGGCCATTAATTGGATAGGGTTCACACATAGTGGGGCTTGTCTCCTCCTTTTTGCCTTCACCCACTGTGCTTATACAAAATCAGCCATGGTTGAATTCTTGTCATCTCAAATATAATGCCTCAAAATGTCCACCAAGGCAACACACACATATATATAACCCCACTACTCTTTGTCCACTATACAAGCATTGGCCAAACCCTTCCATTTTCTACTCTTGCAATTAACTTTGTTCATAAACATGAAATCTTAATGAAAGCTAAAGCGATTTATTTACTAAATAGAGCTTTCTACTTTATGATTAGTTTAAGATAGATTAGTGGTGATTTGGTGAAACACATGCATTTGGCAAGGCCTCATTCATGGATTATGTTTCAAGTTATAAAGTCGATTGAGTGTTGTCTTGCTAGGAAGGTGTTATGTTCATGCACTTTGTTACTAAGTTGCAAAAGGGTTTGACCTTCTGGTAAAGTGAGTTGAAAATCTAAGTGAGATCATCCAAAACTTGTGGGATATGCGACCCTAATCCTGGTTGAAGTCGATTGGTTTACGTGTGCTTCCACTTTTTGTTGATTAGTCAATGTTTCGAATCGATTGGCACTTGCATCCTCCTGATCAGGTGGCTTTAAGGGGGGCAACTGGTCCCCTCACGATGTTGCGGTGATTAAGATATAGAAGGTTGTCATATTAGATTTTGGGATCAAAATTCGGTACGTCCGAGCATACCCTTCCTCATGTTTTGACCACTTACATTAATGACTAGTAGTTACCCGTGATTTACCCTATCCATGTTAACCTAAGGACGGATTGGCGGGGGCGTTGAGGGCGAGCGAATCGCCTTTTTGCCACACTCGAAGGAGGGCAACTAAGCCCCTAAGGGTGTAGCGCAGGCGGTGGGTACATGACATCTCTAGCGTAATAGTCAGGGATCGATTCTCAGAAATTGACGACCTGAGGTTTATCCCACCATGCACCTAACGCATGTGTACTATTTACTTTCCTCCATATTCGTGGGGCCTGCACTAGGAGGGCCGCTAAGGTAGTCGATCTACCTTTTTTTTTTTTAAGGAGACAACTAAGAAATGTTGGGCTTCTGGGCCGCCCGCTATAAGTGTTTCCTAACTTACCGTACTAGTCGGTGAAAAACTTCCGTAGGGTCAGGCTAGTAACCCAGGCTCGATATTATCCAGCCTGGTTAATTATTTTTTGAAGGAGGTTATAGGAGCTCCAGGGGTAGAATGTCATAGTTAGACTCTCCTGTGATAGGTCAGAGATCTAGAATTCGAGACTCAGCTGTAGAATATTATTAAAAATTTTTCTAGATAACGGACCTAAGAATATAGACTCTCAAGATGAGTTTCTATATGTACTTGTCTGATTTATCTTAATAATTAATGAAAAGCTTTTTATAGGGTCGAGACATGAAACAAGGCGCAAAAGAGAGCTAAAAAAAAAACATTGTTGAATTTGAATATAAGATGCTCTTATCCTCCGAAAGTAACTCAATCCTGATTCACGATCGTTTAATTTGCCTTTAAAATTGTTCTATAAGTCTAATGATTAACTGTCCTATTAAACTATAAGAAATAAATCGAATTCATTTGTAAAGTTGCTAGTATTGTGGAGACTACCAACCAACTAAGTCAGTAAAGAATTTGAAAGTTGTCTTTCATGGTCTTAATTTAGGTAGAACTTTCACCTTTAATCCTTCAAGTTAATCCATATTCATTAGAATTAAAATGATATATTATGTTTAAAAAAAAAAAAAAGATATCTTACATGACTTAAGTTATCAATTTTTTCTACACTAGATATTTGTTAGTGCGATCATCCTCGGGTCAAGATTGACTAGTTTGACTAAGCTCAGGTTGGCTAGAGCTTAAGTTTCAATGTTTGGACAATATGTCAGAAAAGGTTAAGTAGGTCAAGGTTTATCGAAATATTTGACAATATATAAGAGAGAAGTCAAGTAGGTCAAGAGGTGACCAGATATTTATCTAGAAAAGTTTTAACTGGAGGTTAGGTAACGGAAAGTCTTAAGTGAGGTTAGGAGAATCCACATTGGCTAAGGAAAGTCCTAACTGAGGTTAGACAGGGTGGAAGTCTACCAAGTGACTAGTCCTAATTGAGGTTAGGTAAAAAAAAGTCCAAGTGGGTCAAGGAGGATCGCATGTTGGCAAAGAAAAACCCTAACTGAGGTTAGGGGGTGGAAGTCCACCGAGTGACTAGTCATAACTGGAGGTTAGGCAAGAGGAAAGTTCAAGTGGATCAAAGGTCGACCAGACATTTGGCACAAGATGAAAAGTCCAAGTGATCAAGCGATGACTGTACACTTGGTGGAGAAGTCCGAGTCATGGATGACCGGATAAACTCGAGTTTAGAGTTTAGGGTTCGATAATCAATTAGCTCAATCGATTAGCCCAAGGCCAATCGATTAGACTTTGCGAAGAATAGTATGACATGGAATTGATTGACTAATTGATTCAGCATTATGTGAATTGATTGGGTAATCGATTCGCGAAAGATAAGAAGAGCCAGAATTGATTGGGGCAATTGATTTGGCCTTCTCCAATAGATTAGGCTAATTGATTGAGGCCTTTTTTGCGAGTGAACAAAAAGTTTGGGAATTGATTGAGCAATCAATTAGGCTGCTTTCTCTTGCGAATAGAAAGCTTCTGACTCGATTGGGGAAATCAATTAGAAGCTGCTGAAACTATTGATATAACTCATCAATCAATTAGGAGTTTGAAAAAGAGTCGTTTTGTAAGTTTAAACAGACAGATCCTACGTGGTAATCGATTAGGGGCAAGCCTAATCGATTGGGAGGTATCGAAGAACCTAGAAAAGGATTTTTGTGGACATTTCGAATAACAACTATTCACACCAGTTCTTGAGTGTTTGGAGAAGAAGTATTGTTATATTTTCCACCACCAAGAGACAATCCAAAGCAAGGTTCATGTTATAAAGTTATTTTCGATTTCTTTTGTAACTTAGTTTGCGTTTCTTGTTTGTATTTCTCATGCTTGAGTTGTACAAGGCTTCTCCACTTCCAATAAGGAAGTTTTCATAGTGCATCTCTGAGAGTGAGGAGTGTACCCTTGGATTAGTCACCTCAAAAAGGTGGATACCAAGTAAAATGAGAGGTATTAGCATTGTAGAGTCTTCACTTTGAGTTTCCACTGCAAATCATCATCGAAGAAAAAGTAAACGAAGTTATTCACCCCTAGCTCTCTGCATGCCCTAACAATATCAATGTGTTCTGTCTATATAATAAAGTATAGTTGGCACAACTAAACCCTAAATGTATTGTCAAATTATCAAAAACAACTTTACACAAATAAAAATGAGAAAACAATATTGATGGATCATAAAGAGATAAAACGATCTAATAAAGAGCTTCACAAGTTGGCCCCTCCTTTTGTAGCAAAGATGATAACTCTCACCTCAGGGGTTTTTAGCATTGTCTCATGTAATTTAGAAAGGAAATAAATCACGGAAGACTTCGTCCAATACAGTAGTCTTTTGCATAAGGTCAGATGACCCATAATGTATTTCACACACTAAAATCAACTCTACGATCTGTTATGGTATATCAATTGTGCTGGTCAGGGTAAATTTGTCCCCTCGCTTTTGGTTGAAGTGACATACTCCACATGGAACCATTTGACGTAGGTGGTGAAGAACTGAAGATGATCGTTGATGGACATGGTTCAACTAAACATGAGAGATGCATGGAACGAAGTGGGAAGTGATGCTTACAATTCTAATAATTGGTCTAACTATATATGATTTTCTCTCATCTATCTCTTTCTTAATGACACAGATAATTTGCTTTCAAGACTTCAATAGTGAGGTTTTTGACTTTATTCCTGTGGTGATGTGTTCACCCTCAGTGCCCCTATCAATATATTCCTGGGTCAATCCGGAAAAGATAAATCATGGGGTTACTAGCCATTAGTACTAGTGGTTAAGGCATGAGGAAGGGCATGCTCAGACACGTCAAGTTTTGACTTCAAGACTTCATGTGACAACTTCACATGTCTTAACCACTGCACCGTCTTGAAAGGACGGATTTTGACTTTATTCTTGATGTTGTTAGATAAGGACAATCACTTGGGTGGTGAAGATGATCGTTGATGGAGATGGTTCAACTAAACATGAGAGATGCATAGAACAAAGTGGGAAGGGATGCTTACAATTATAATAATTGGTCTAACTGTATATGATTTTCTCTCATCTATCTCTTTCTTAATGACATAGATAATTCGCTTTCAATACTTCAATAGTGAGGTTTTTCACTTTATTCTTGATATTGTTAGATAAGGACAATCACTATGAAATAATAGGACATTTGTCTTAATACAAATAGATAGTCGTGAAAATCAAAATTGCTATCGCAAAAAGCCCTTGTAGGACGATGGTAAAAATGAGACTATTATAGATAATATTTTAGATGACTTTGTTGTAAATACATTTCTAATGAAATTCTTATTATTACAAAATTTTGAGAGTTAATATAATTGTCGCAAGTGTATATAGTTGCAACTCCTTCACAGATCATTATTTGTGATAATTTGTCTCTTCGGGACGGTGTAATAGTTAAGGTATAGAAGATTGTCACATGAGGTCTTGAGGTTGAAGCTCGATGTGCCCGAGCATATACTTCCCTCATGCTTTAATCATTTGCACTAATAGCTAGTAGATACTCATCATTTGCCCCGAGCATATATAACCTAGGAACGGGTTGACAGGGGCGCTGAAGACGAACGAATTATCTTTTACCACATCATTTGTGACAATTTAGTAGCTAAATTGTGAAGAAATGCCATCATGCATCTATCACAAAGTAGTATTTATTAAAAGAAAATATTTGGCATCACATAAGGCTTTCTATGATGACAATGTCGTTGTAAATTTTTAAAATAATAATTAAAAAAAATCCTGAGTAGATGTATATCATGAGATTATACTACCCAAAATGTAGAAAAAAAAATACAATCATAGCAATATCATATCAATTGTAACACTATCTATCACAATATTAAACTTATAAATATATGTCCAAAACTATCACAATATTGTTAAACAATACAATTTAGAAGCTGAAGTTCATGGCCAATAACAAAGAGAGTAAACATTAAAAAAACAAATAGTACAAATAAATTTAAAATGTATGTAAAACAATAAAAGAATAAATATTTGAGATCCTCACAATCTCAAGGGACAATCGATATATGTTATGGTCAAAGCAACTAAGATGAAGGAGTACGAGCGGGATGACACATCTGAATTAGTACTGTTAGCTACTTTCATTTTCCGTTACTATTTCATACTTGTAGGGCGAGTGGGCAGTGGCTAGTGTTGGCAATCTCCTAGATGAAAAGTTTAGGTAAAAAGAATGCCTTTTATTTAGGCAATAGTCAAGTACAAGGATTTCCAATATCTTAACACTCACCATTCAATATCTTACTTATCGTGCTCCATCAAGACAATGTCGAGGAATCCAAGAGTTTAAACATTCCTTCAACTTTCATTTCTCTCACTAGAAAGCAACCAATTAGGGTCAATCAGGTGAAAGTTTATAGAAATTTCATTCCTGCAAGTTTGGTGCCTTACAGATTTCATCATTAATTGTACAAAATTTATCTATCATACAGCATTTTAAGCCAAAAAAAAAAATCAAAAAAAATCAAAAACCCTTTCAACTCGAACTCTAAAGTCTGAGACTAATGATTTTTATCCAAAACAATTCTTAATATACACACTCCCATTTGATGGAAGCAAATAGCATTCTGTGTTCTAACACACATGTTAATGCAATAAGACTAGCAACTTGAGGCCTAATTATGTACATCTATTTGGTAGCTAGGAAAATAGTTACTCATAAGACTGCAGTACATCTATCACCCCTTCTCCAATGCCTTATTCTAGAGTCAACTTATTTTTGCCGGTCTTGCCGGTCGCTTGGCTTTCGTGCACCTGCAAGGACCATCCTAACTAAGAAGAAAATGCTACATAGACAAAAGCATGGGAGCCCTAAACTAAATCACCATCCCCCAACCTTTTTGATTGATTCAGTTAGCAACACGGCAGGACCATCAGCCAGTGGCCAAAGAATAAACAGGGACAACTATTGCACACGATCAACCCGGCAGCTAGTCTTCTATGAAAAACAACTGATGAACTGGTTTCACAACTAGTAGACAGTCAGCAATATTATTATGCAGCAGGAATTTGATCTTCCAGTTTGGTACTATTGTCGGCACAAGGCAAAGGTTTCTTGGATGCAGGCTTGATCGTGTTGCCAAAAGCAGGAAGCTTCACCTTAGGGGCAAGCCTTCTGGCCTCTTCACATGTGTAAATATATATTTTCCTGACCATGCTGCAGAACTCGCTGAAAATGCATGAAAACATAAATACAATTAGAACAAATGTAAATTATGATGTTGGAAAAAGAACTCGTCACAGATTGTCCATTAAAGAATTCATTTAACATTCTCGTTATTAGTTTGGGAAGTTTTAGAGCCTTACTTCCATGGATCATCACCAACCATCATCATGTCCTCCTCATCGTCAGTGTAGACCACCTCCCACTTTTTTACCCCGACGGATAGCTCTCCTGTAATATTGAACATCTCTTCCAGCTTCAGAAGAAGATCAGTATATCCATCTAATCTAGTCAAGTCCACTGCCCTCCCAACTGCCATTCCTTGCATGTGAACCTGAAGAAAAAGAGGGAACCAAGCAACTACTTCATGTTCATATATTCTTTTTCATTAGTAATCCAATGCTGGAATTCATATGCAGGTATCATTAGAATATGCAGTCACTAATGCTCAATCAGTGGAGCAGAAAAAATGAAAAGCTATTTAAGATTTACCTTGGTGCAGCTCCTTGATTGGCGATTTTGAGATTCTTGGGTTGACCTCATGCAAGACTTCTCGGGTTCACTAATAAGTACGGGAACATTGGACCTGTTAAATTTTGGTAGTTGAGATTGTTGATCTAATTCGACATCCAAAGATGTCGCTGGTTCTTCCTCTCTAACAGAAGAAATGACAACTGGTACAGCAATTTCCTCTACTACACAACTCTCAACCAGTTGGACACCAAACAGCCTACAGCCAGTCCTAGTTTCTTGCTTCCTTTCACTATGTTCATCATCACTGCTGGACAAGGAATCAATTTGGTTCCCCACACTCGACCGGTATATAGAGCTGTTAGCAGCTAATGGTCCATTGTTTGTGATAGGTTCAGCTGAACCAAGCTTTGGTGCCGGTGTGAATAAAGGTATTGGGAAGGATGGCATACATATCTCTGTTTCGCTATGCGACCCTGAGAATGATAGACTTCGAGTGTTCTTGCCAGATGATTTCCATAAACCTGGAAAGAGGAGCAAATGTAAATGAGAACTAATTCAAGATAATTGAGGACAAAAAAATGACAAGCATCATATATAGTGACTAATAAATGGTTTCCTCGCACAGTTAATGGAGAAAGATATATAGTAGTTGTATTACTGGCAGAGATGAATAACCATGCATGAACATCACAACTTGTGGGGATAGATCTTTATGCCTAAGTCAGTGATCTCAAAGGGCTGGGTTGTGTGCCTGGATCTAATCTCACAGGACTAGAAAATTAAATAAATAAATAACTATTAGTGTTGTTTATTGAATGATTGAACCAACAAAAGGGAGCTTCTACAACTTACCATAACCTGATCTTTTAAGAGTAGGTGTTCTAGAAACAAAAAAAGAAGACAATATTGAGATTTAGACGATTTGTCTCGTTTGTCAGTTTTTAAAACAACTAAATTATCCTTGATGTTGGCTTCTCTTTTCATTGCATGACAGAGTCACTTGATCTCCCAATTTACCAGTTGAAACCTTATATAATGGGAAGTCTAAGTGGCTCTTGAATTTATTTTTTAGTACATTGCTTCTTTGAGTACTCAAAGCAGAGTAGTTTCTCCCACGACAACAAATCTTCTGCATTGATAAAAAAATACTATGTTTAAGACATCGAAAAGATATTCTGCAAGCAATTTCAGTGGTGAACTGCTTTCAAGTAAAATTTACGTGTATGTTAATCGATCAATCCATCTAGCAAAGAATATAAGACAAACTACTGCATTGTCTAAAATAGCTTTCCTTCTCTCATTTCAACACTAGAAACATTGAATTGGCGCCATGAAGGGATTTAATAGTAGCTGCAAATTCAACTGAGAATTTAGTAAGTCCAGAAAATGGACAGAGACATGACACTAATTCCACTTTAGAACTTAACCTGGTCGATTTTATAAATTTCCAAATAACAGCATCCAATTTGATGATGTTAGGGGTTAGAGAACACAAATATATGACTAGTGAATCACATGTGCCCTGTGGCCATGAACATGGAAGGAACTGAGACATGTACAGTAAAAAGTTTTATTCTCTAACATAGATCCAAAGTTAATGAAAATGTATGATCGATTCAATGGTCCAGACAGCATTACTGGAATATTGATCCCATATAAATGCTGTCTGGGATATTGATATCATACAAAGAAGAAAAACATAATGGAAATCAGGAGTTCAATAACCATGTAAAGTGATTCAGTCAAACAAGGTGGTAGATCTTTACTAAATGCTGGAGTTCGATCAGACGTTAGAGCAGATGAAACCAATGGTCGGGCACGTTTGTTTCTGACCACTGGTTGAGATGTTGAGAGAGTAGCTACAACAAGTGGTTCCAATTCCCATGGTGAAACTCTTTCAGGCCTTGGTATAGATGAAGGTTCATCCCATTGAACCTGTATATGCAAATCAAAGCACTTCACATGAATAATTGAGTAACAAAAATACCAGAGTTTGCTCTGATCCACAATCACCAACATTAACGATATTAATAATATAATCTCAAGTATGCTAAATTGACTTGGGTAGATAGAAGAAACTATTACCTTTAAGCATCTCCATTCTGAATCTGCCCATCGAGATGGTGCCTTGTCTTGACCAATGATAGTACCACTGAAACTGCAAAGGCAAAGAACTTAAATTGCAACTATAGATTTGACAGAGTAATCTATTTGATGCAAATTACAAATTACCAAAAGTACCTCTTTTCTGAACTTTCATCACCCTCAAATCTCATCTTAAATCTCAATCCAACAGAGAACTTGTGGTTTTTAGCTTCAAGATAGTTGTTTACGCTTACAATGAACTGCGATCGACTTGTTCTGAAAAATGAGAATGAATATGTTATTCAGATATTAACCAAGGAATTTGCATATCTAGAAATTTGGTAAATTTTCAATATTGATAGACAACAAAGTCTTTAGATTTCCAAAGCTACAAGCAGTAGAAACCAAGAAATATATAGTTTTAAGAAAGGAAAAGTCAAGAACATAGTGAGATACATCGTGTTCTAATTTCATCCAGAAACTAATATATGAAATAAATAATATATATTCAAGTTGATGAAGTAAAACAACTAAGTTCTAGGCACTAAACATCCTTCAACATTAAACAAATGTTGTTTAAAACACACCAAAAAAATAATTGACATGTTTTTTGCAAACAAGTATAGGGCCATGTTTGCACGTGTGCGTATACAAGAGAAAGTAAACAATTTAAAGAAAAAGAATCTAACCTCGGCTTGTAAAAAACAGAAAACAGGGTCCCAGTGGTAAAAGCATGAGATGCAGTAGCAAGAACACCAACATGCATACTATGACTGGATATGACTGATGATGGCATGTTATTTATAGGTCTCATAAGCCTTCTCACCCCAATTCGAAGCTCGTCATTTTCACCTCTGCAATATAAAAATATACAATTACTTGATTAACATTATCTCTGATTAACAAAATCTAGTATATTAGATTTATCTTGGAAGGTAGAAAAGTACATAAAAATAAAAACAAAGAAACAACAACCTTAAAAAGATCAATGCATCACCAGCTACCAATTTCTTTGAGCTCACAAAAACACTCCAACCAGTTGTCAGCAGATGTCGCCTTGGTTGTCCTGAAAGAGAAAGTGAAGCTCAGATAAGCAAAAGTCAACTTTGAATAAGTTACTAGTTTGAAGTTTCAAAATGGTAAAAATGAAATATGAATTACAAGCCATAACATATTCATCTCTAAACCTATACACTATAAAAAAAAACTTCGTAATTTTTGTCAGGATATAAAGTCATGAAAAACCAAAAATGAGTTTCACTGTACATAAGAATGAAACGATTTTATTTTAATAAACTCCAACATTCATGACCCACATAAAAAAAAAGCTAAAAAAATAAATGAAAATAATGTAAGAAAGTAACTTATAACTGATTTGGCATTACTCATACAAACCTCGAAAAATGTGTCGGAAATGCCAATCATTTCCATGAAGATCTTTAGCGATTAGTTCTTGCCAGGGTGGATTCTGGGACATATCCTATACAAAGAGAAATTGAGACTAAAAAAGTTGGAGGGCAAAGTCAAAGAAATTTCAATAAGAAGCAATATTTAAAATAACAACTAAGAGAAAAGGATATGTGAGCATAACAATTCATTTATTAAAAGTAGTAACTAACCAGTGGAGGAAGGCACTCATCTGCATGCCTTCTTAGAACAGAGAAACCACCATGAGTGCTTGTGTCTGATGCAGTTAGAACTTTACAGAATGAGTGGACATTGCACTTTTCAGGCTCAGGTAGTGGAGTATCAGGGCTAGTAACTTCTGTTTGCTGATTACAAAAAAATCAAAAAGGAGGTCAAAAGGGGGAGGTTGAATCTATGAAAAAATAACATAGCACAAAAGGAGGTCATGGACTAACAGAAAATATGGAGAAAAGCCACAACTTTCCAAGTCAGGATCATTACAACAAACAGTACACTGGAATTACTATTTTAATATCATAAAACATGATATTCCAAAGGTAACATAGAGGAGAAAGTAAACAGATTCTTATTTTCGAAATTTTTTCTTGGATTGCTTTCAAGTAATATAGGCTATTGCAGAATCTTGTAGGGAAAAGATGGTGAGAAAGACTTACATCAGTTTCAGGGAGCAGCATGATCTGAGCAAAAACTTCATCTGTATCTGCTTCAGCCTAAAAAAATAAAAAAAGATATTTATTTACTGATAAATAACATTTGAAGGAAGATGATAGGTAACAAATGCTACACCAACATAGTCACTTGGATGTGACTTACCTGCAGCTGAACATGGACGACCTTGCATAGGATCTTTGATGGCAAATCAAACAAGGGCATTTGCTGGTCATATCCTTGATTTATTGATGCTTCAAGCTATAAAAGATCATAAACTAACTTAATGTTAATACCAAGGTTCAAATTTTCAAGTTGTGATGGAGTTTCGGTTTATGACTAGAACAATACAATTTCGGGACCGTGCCATAAATTTTAAATATAAAAATATATTAATTAAATGAATATTAATATTTGATTGCTATAGATATTTTTCTTAACAATTTGTTTCCATCTTCATCCTTAAAAAAGGAGGAGAAAAAGAAATGGATGAAAGAAGGAAAGAAATTATTGGAGGGAAAATAATTAATTATAAACAAATAAATAAAAGAGGAAAATAATTAACTATCACGCGGACCGTCGCGACCTGACGACCATGTGGAAGCCTCGGTATGGCCACTATAAGGTTGCGACGGCCTCACAACCTCCGGGAGGCCGGGAGGTTGTGATGGTCTCGCGACTTCTGGGAAGTTGCAACGGCCTCACGACCTCGAGGAGGTTGCGAGGTCGCAACCTTATATTGCCACACTAGGTTTCCGCGTGGTTGTCAGGTCGCAGCGGCCTCGCCTAGATGTGGGTTATCGATTAAAAGGGCAATCCGGTCGTTATGACCATGCGGAGTCCTCCACAAGGTCGCAATGCCACTGTGACCACACGACAATCACGTGGTGGCCTCTGCGAGGCATCGCAACCTTGAGGAGGACTCCGCATGATCATCACGTGGTCACAACGGCGTCGCAATCTCACGGAGGGTGACCGCTGCAAGGTCATGGTGGCCTCACGGCCTCTGCGAGACCATTGCTGGCTCACGACTCCGTCCATGCCGATCAACGGGCGGAAAGGTAAATTCCGCCCATACTAACTGGTACGTCGTGGTGTCACAAACCATGGTTAAGAAAATAGTTAAGCTTAACTATGAAATTTTAATTTAGAAAAAAATAAAAGGACTTCCTTTTGAATAGAGCTACCAGCAAGTTAATGCTTCCAAAAAGAAGGATAACAGTCTATATGCCTACCAATATACTATAAGAAACCAAACATAGAAAGTCAAGCATCATCTGATTACATGCAGAAACAGGATTGTAACAGTCAAAATGGGCAAATTTGAAACAGCTAAAACCACTAGAGCAGTTGTATCTTGATGAAGAAAATGATAGAAATGGATAGCCCAAGTACCAAACAAAAGTTCTTCCAGTACCTGCTCCATGTGGCCTTGAGGAAAGTAATAAACCCTTTCTCCTTCACAAGGCAGAGTAACTAAAGATCCTGCACACGCTTTCCATAGTTCTGGGTACAAGACATCTCGATAAGCCCCTGGTTTAGTTACATAAAATTCCCAAATTAAAAGTAGCATCGCAAATTCTAAAATTAAGAACAATTAGAATAACCAACGGTTATTAGACAAATAGTAGCAAAGACTCTATCTGTCAAAATAACATAGATTAGAAGTTTGTTAATTTGAAAGTAGCATTTGTACAAACGACGAAGATTAGTAAAAATGTTTTCCTTGACTGAACTGATGGAGAACTAATAAGTAATCTGTTAGCAGAACACGTATAAAGAGTAAACAAGTGAAAGAAAAGGTGGTTTATGGTAAAAGATAATAACTAAAGATTGGTTCAGTAAAGTCTTCAAAACATACTATACTGAAACAATCTAAAAAACATGACAAATCATATAAAAACCCCTGGAAAAAGAGCTCTAACCTGAGACGAGGGCTGTAGATGAACTATTCGGTGGCGCCAAAGCCATGAAACCAACCTAAATTTCTCTTGGGAAGAAAATACAGAAGTGTCTGCACTACCAATCCAAGGAGAAGCTTAAATGCACGCAGAAGGCTCTTGATTGATGCATTAACTACAAGACAGCTCAAGCAATTTTAGCCTCACGGAAATTCCTGACAAATATCCAATTTACTTAATAAAAATGCGGCAGCTGCCTAAAATAGCATATGAACTCCAACCCTGTACCGTGTCTCGTCGTCGCCAAACTTGAAGCTTTAATTCCTCGTAATTACCGAAAAGGAAACCTAGAAACGCTTCGAGAAGCACCTCTTCCTCTTCTACCTGCTTCCCTTGAAACGGATGTAGCTTTGTCCCTTAACGCCCGCTGGAGCAGCAAATGTTTTTCTTTTTCGCCGCCTCCGGATTCACCGCTAACGCTGCACGAGAAAGGCGCCGCCTTTGCAATAATTCCCAGCCGAACCACAAATCTGAGGCAAGGATAACCGAGAGATGGAACTCGCGGCGGTTTTTACTCTTCGAGCACAAATCCAAACTCTTTCCCCAGGAACTCGAACACTCGACCAGAAATATTTTCTGAAAATAGAAAGATAAGAAGAGGACATCACACCCAAATCAAATCGTCCAGAAACCAAAGCTACGAAAGGGAGAAAGAAAATTACCTCCACTATGGCTGAAAATTCCCAAAGATCGTCTCTAAAAGCCAGCTGACAGTTCGTTCAGCAACTCTCTTCCTCCAAAACCGACAGCTTTCCGATCAAGAAGATCTCCTGCGAGGAAGGAACCACGAGACCGCACCGAGAGAAGAATCCCGCGAAACAACAGCGCGGAAAAGTACAGAGGAATTGAGAGGCGGGCGGAGCTTCCCCTCTCTCTTTTTCACTGCGCCTTGTCGCTAGCTAGGAGACCCTACACCGCACCATCCGTGGACGCTGCCTCCCGATCGCTCGACGAATTCGCCGTTTCCCCGGGGTCCTCAAGAAAATGCGTTTCCCCACGTTCTTGATCCCGTGGCGGTCCGTTGAATGGCCCTCCGACCGGGCAAATGGACCATCGTTGACTTTTGACTCCGCGATCTTTCTCGTCCTTAGTCTTCTCCGACGGAACATCACACTCCCTCAGTGTGGAGAATGACTTTTTTGACACGGGGATCAGGAAAAGCGACGGGTGTACGCCGCGTCGGCAGTAAAGGTCTGGCCGTGCGATCGGCGCCGTGGTCTCCGTGGACGGCGAAGGTAGATTAGATAGTGGAGAAACGGAAGGGCAAAACAGTCCGATGGGAGTCTGGTCCCCCCGTTGGGGCATCGGTCTTTACGTCTTTGCCAGTTATATCTCGGCAGGCAAAAGGGCAAATGATGCTCGTTAATAATACAATTAAAGTATATTATCAGAATTAACCACATTATCACCGCAGCGTATCATGGTTAGACCCAGTGATAGATAAGAGATCTATAATTTGAGAGTAAGTTTAAAATATAATATTTCTTTTAATTGATAGTAAATCTGAGAATGTTGACGGATAGAATCGGTTTTTATGTGCACTTCTTTTATCTACGGGTGATCGGTAAAAAATTTCTATAGGACCGGATCGATCACCCTTGGTCTGACGTCACCTGATCTAATTAATCATTTTTGATAGGTCATCATTTACATTTAGAAATTTATGATCCTTCCTAATTTAGTTTGCCCCCGTGGCTATGGTGTAGTAGAAGGGCATTTAAGTACCCACAGTTCGATTCCCAGCTACGGCATATTTATAAGGATTTTTCCTCCAAATGAGGTGCACCACCAAAGGATGCTAGGTTTCTAGGCTGGTCACCGTGAGCGCTTCTCGATTTACCCTAACGGCCGGTGGGAAATTTCTATGGGACCAGGCCAGTCGTTCTAGGTTCGACGTTACCTGACCTGATTAATAATTTTTTTTTATAAAACAAAAATATTTAATCATCACCTCAAGGCTTTGGTTGCGGCAAAAGGTAATAATTCTCGCGATAAAACTTCAAGATAGCTCCAAATATATTGAAATAGAGTAAATTATGAGGGTCATTCAATTAGTGACCTCCTAGGTGAGGGGACTTAGCACTAGGCGAATCCCATGATTCGAATTCGAGACCTATTGAGATAACTTCTCGTCCAAGTACCAACTAGGATTAATTAGATTGTAATAGCTTAATATCTGGATTACTGAAAAAAAATTAAAAATCAAATTTCAAACTCGACTAATCTTGGAGGTAGCTGATCTTTCCTCTAGTTCGTCTATCTGGTAAATTCAAATACACTCCTGGTAAATCATCCATCAATCGACCTCCATAATCGAACCTCCACAATTGAAAATCTATTGTAAAGTCTACATTTGCCCCAGCTGAGTTTCAAAGTGTGGTACTCTATGAATCCATCAAGCGCCTGGTGTTGGGAGGGCCCCTCCTTTCCCTTCGTATCCTTCTTGTTGTTTTCCTTTTTCTATTTCAATTTTATTTCTCATCCTTCTCATTGATCCATAGTATATTTATTGTCTTCTCCCATACCTTGACCACTTACGATAATGACTAGTAATCATCTGTGATTTATCTTTTCTGTATTGGCCAAGGGATGGGTTGGCAGGATACTAGGGGTGAGCGAATCGCCTTTTATCATATACTGTATTTATTGCGTCCCTAGTGGCGTAGCGTAGTTGGTACTTGGATGGTAGTTTGTCATATTAGGACGAGGGATCAATTATCGTGAGGTTCATTCCCTAGGAGGAAAAACATCCCACCCCATCTAGGAGGTTGCTACACACCTGATTTACCTGCTTGTATCTTACCATAGGGTCAATAATACTGAGCCTTCTGCGCATCACTTTTTTTCCGCATAATGTATTTATGACACCCTAACAGGTGTACCTAAATTAGTACTCAGGTGATCATAGAATTACAATACTACTCGTGCAAGCTTAAGGTTCGAATCCCCTAAACTTCATTCTCTTAGGATACGTTTGATTAGATGTAATGTAATCAACTTTGTAATCTAATGTAATGTAATGAATATTAGATTATCATGTTTTATAAAAGAGTTGCATATAATCTTTGATTACAAGAGTGATTACATTCTTTTTGTTTAATGTCATATTTTTTATAAGGAATATAATTCGTATTATTATAAAATGACAAAAATATCCTATGACCTCTACCGGCAACAGTTGGTGGTGGCAACCGACAACCTACGGCAGGCGACGACGACAACGTCAACGACCGATTGGTGTAGGAAATGGACTAGGGGTATATTTGACATTTAAATTTTAGTTAAATATTGAGCTTGTAATATAATCGGATTGCATGATATTGGCCTTATAATTCATATTACAAAACTTTTAGGGGGCGCTTGATATATATTTAGCAAAAAGAATGATCATGAGTTTGATTGAGTTAGGAATATGTTTAGCGATAACCTAGGGGGTTGAGTTATGAAATTAAGGGTATCAAACTGATATTTTGATTTCGATTCTCGTCTACCAAGCATTAATGGGAGTAAAATAGATTTTATTCTCATTTCAGCCTCCTAAACCCGCCTACCAATCACCGCTGGTATCTTTTATAATCCAGATTACATTACATTACCACTTTAAAATTGTACCAAACAAAGTAATCAATATTGTAATATAATCTTGATTACATTACGAGGCTAATTACCCCTCATCAAATGTAGTCTTAGTGAATATGCTTATTCTATTTAGGTCACTCGGTACCATAATTTATTACTCTTTCACAAGCTTTATCCATCCTGTTGATGTGGCAAAAGGTGAATATGCTCGCCCCCAGCGTCCCCGCCAACCCGTCCCAAAGTCAACACGGAGAAGGTAAATCACGGGTGGCTACTAGCCATAAGTGTAAATAATCAAGATATGGGGGAGGTATATGCTAAGACACATCGAGATTCGACCTTCTAGATCTCATGTGATAAGCTTTATCTATCCAACTGATGAAGTTAGAAGAAATGAAGAAATAATAATAATAATAATAATAATAATAATAATAATAAATCTTCTTGTAGCTCAATTTTCTCTAAATGATGGGAGGGAGAGATAGAAATTTACAGAGGGGAGAGGGGTATTCTAAGAAAAGGCAAAGAAAGTTAAGGAGGAAGGGAGCGACTATGTGACGTCTCCTCGTCATGACTCGAGCGCTGCCCTGCGAGGTCTCCTCGTCTGGTCACCCTACGTGGCCATGCAGGCAATCGCACATGGCTGTCGACCGCGGTCGAACGAGGCAATCGTCCACAGTTATAAAATATTAGTCGTGAATCTTATGATAAAAGGTGAATCGTTCGTTCCCAGTGTTCCGGTCGATCTGTTCCAGAGTCAACATGGAGGAGGTAAACCACGGGTA
>JBAMIE010000049.1:6710253-6721173 GCA_037177295.1 Kaempferia parviflora | reverse complement strand
GCGCGTTCTACTGCCTTGGATTAACAACCCTCTGGGTTGTAACCAAGTAAATTTCGGAGCCTCGACTTTTTGTTTATATTTTTTATTATAGAAGTTAGATTGTGCTAACCTTGTTATCCCTGCAAAAGTAGCTCGAGATAGTGTAAATTTCACTTGCAGGTTATCGACTTCCGCATCAACCGGCCGGCAACCGATCCTATCATGAAGCTATACAAATGGCAAGTGAAATGGGGATTAAACCTAAATTTCGAAAAAAAAACTCATCATTCGAAGAAAAAAATAATTTGATGAAAGTGGCAATGATGATGTGACACAATTAGGTGAAGAATCTTTTAGAGTTGAATATTTTCTATTCATAATTGATCAAGCTTGATCTTCTCTTCAAGTTCGGTTTCAACAATTTAAACAATATCAAGAGATTTTTGGATTTTTATTGAATTTAGAGAAGTTAAAGAGTGAGTCTTTAACCTGCTTGATGCAGTCTTGCATGGAGCTAGCTTCAACAATTTTTGAGTCACAATGGACGTTCAGACATTAATAGTGATGAGTTGTGTTCAGAGTTAATGGTCGTGTGATGTTATTTAACAAATAAAAAAAGAGCAATTGATATGCCACAATGTTGGGCAAAACTAAATGGTTTATTCCCAAATACTTATATGTTCTATAAGATTTTATTAACCATACCAGTAACAGTTATATCAACAGAAAGAAGTTTCTCGAAGATGAAGTTAATTAAGAATTATCTTCAATCAACAATGTCACAGGATAGACTAAATGGGCTAGCAATGTTGTCGATTGAGAAAGAAATAGTCTGACAATTGGATTATGCATATTTGATAAATATTTTTGCCTCTAAAATAGCTAGACGAGTAATGTTTATGTAATTATTTCAAATATTTGTTAACTTTTTATTGATATAATATTTATTTATTTATTTATGTATTTAGTGTATTTGTTATTTGCAAATAGAACTTTACAGTTATATACTACAACAAAGGGTCACTTTTTATTATTCGCTTTAGACCCCGTCAAATAGGTATGACTTTGATTGTGTCATGCATTATTAAAGATACTAATAAAACATTAACGTGCAAATATTTCATTTCTTTAAATTTTAATCCATTAAAGATTCTAAATGTCATTAATGTATCTATTAATTTTAATGTAATAAATTTATATATGAAAACATATAGATTTTTTAACGAAAGCTCTGATACTACATGTTAATTTATATGATCATTATATATATTACTTTATGAAATGGATCTTAAAATCTATATATTTTACATATCTGAGCTTGATGAAGAAGTCATTGTAATGCAATTATTTTGCATATATTGATTTCTCTCTTATTTCCTTCTTTATAGAAGAACTTAATTCATGATAAGATGAACATTATTACGCTTTCAATTTATAGGCAGAGAGAAACCATTGTAATACAATTATTTTGCATATATTGATTTCTCTCTTATTTCCTTCTTTATAGAAGAACTTAATTCATGATAAGATGGACATTATTACGCTTTCAATTTAATTGCAAAGAGAGGACCAATATATGTATATAATTTTTTTATTTTTGTGCATCTATCATTCATCAGTTATAATAATTTTTATTATTTGCATCTGTTATAAATAATAATAATTATTATTTGTAAGGTGAGTTAGATTTGATTAGTAACTTCAATTACATGTTACTTTCATTTCTTCTATCTTTTTTTCAAGGTCAATAAAAACAATTATCTAACATATGCCACATGCGTACTATTGCATTTTTACTAATCTCCTAAAACTGTTTATGTTCTTTATCCATTATTTGGTGTCACATGATTATCATCACATCTATATTGGTCTCTTGAAACTATTTATGCTGTTTATCTATGATTTTGAGTTCAAAAGAATTCTAAAATTCATTCCATATGATAAAAATTATATCTCTAGTGGCATTCTAAAGATCCATAACTCACACAAGAGAGAGAGTCTCTGCCCATACATTTATTCAAATCATTAATGCATGTGAATCAATATAAATCAACCAATATGCCTTGAAACTCCTAATGTGGGACTAAAGTCCTATTCACAATGGAGTATTTTTTTCTCTTCCTTTCCACCTCTTTGCCATTCACATTTCTAACAAATTCATGTGACATGTGGCAAAAGGCAAATACGCTCGCCCCAGCACCCTCGTCAACCTGTCTCAGGGCAACACGGAGGAGGTAAATCACGGGTGACTACTAACCATAAGTGCAAATAGTTAAGATAAAGGGGAGGTATATGCTCGGGCACGCCGAGCTCTAGATTTATAACAAATTCATGTTTTTATTGATTGATGTTTTGGCCAAAATATTAAATTCATGTCATATGCCAATTCATTTCAAGTGGTTTTGACTATCAAACTATTTTGCCCAAAATGCCTTAATGGTCAAAAGAGAACGAATTCATTCCAAAGATCATCATTGCATTTTATTGATGTCCTAAAATTGCTTATGCTGTTCATCCACAAAATCGAAGCCCTTTTCCATCATCAAACTATTTAAGTTAAAATGTCTTGACCATGGCCAAAAGGGATTGAATTGAATCCATACACCCTTTTAGTTCATCAAGGTGTGCTATCTAAAACATCTTAACTGCCAAAAATGGCTTAAATTCATGTCATTTCGCATTCAATATAAGGGTAAACCTATTCCTAGTGAAGTACTTGCATTCATTGAATCCAAGTTGTTTGCTAAGGAACTAGATATTACCCAATCTTCTCACACAATATATCATTCTAAGAAGCAAGTACAAACACATTAACTTTCTTCCTTCATTGTTGACTTTCATTAGATTTCGATACTTCCTTGCCCACATGTTATCGTAGTATATGGTAAAAGACTTTTTTCCAATATTATGGAAAGTAGCCGACAACGTCTCCTCTAGGGAGAGTAGAAGCTAAGCATATGTTCTTCCTCCTTCTTTAATTTACATTACCTTAAAATTGAAGGTCCATCAACCTTCATTATACATAACCATTTCATTAACTTCTGTATATATACATAAATTTGCGTGCACAGCCCTAGATAAACCCTACCCTCGAAGACGTAGAAGTCCACATTTCCATGCACAGAAGCTTTTAATTAGTTTGCTAGGGTTTTAGGGTTTGCAACTATAAAGATCGTTAATTAATGAGTACGTAAGCATTAATTAATTAATATCCTGTTTGTGGGGTTAAGTGGGAATAGATTAAGGCAGGCCTGTCTGGGTTTTGTCTCACACAGAGCAGTCTTATTTTCCAAATGGAATCCTGGCAAGGAGTCCTGAATGTCCTTGGAATGCTCACTCAGTGATTAGTTTAATCCAAAAGGGTTATAGTAATAATTGCATGCTTAATGACCCAATGAAGAATAGGGTTAAGAAATTCTTCCAGGAGCATGGTTGCCTTTTGACCAGGAAGACTGCAAGAATGCATGGCATGGCATGGCATGGCATGGCAGGATGGAAAGAGAGATGTCCTTTTGGGATGGTGCGGTATTTGAGACATAGAGTATTATCATATTGTGTCATAGGATTAAAATTCAGTATGTCTGAATATATCTTCTCTCGTACCTTAACCACTACATGAATATCTAATAGCCACCCATGTTAATTCAACAGTATTAGTCAAAGTTGCTCTACCACTAGGTAAAACTACTCCAATATTAATAAAAATAGTTTTAATATTAATTAATGTTAAAACAATATTACAATATTAAATTTTGTTTCAAATAATAATAATAATGAAATAGTAAAATTAAAAGGGTCTTTTGAGGCTAAATATGGAAGCATCCCTTGAATATACATGGAGCTACTTAAGTTGAAGGGAGAGGACACCCGCACGTGTGTGTGTATATACAAGCGTGCACATAAATATGTGGGTATCATTATTATTCCTTCAAGGGTCCTCCATCTCTAATATATATATGGTTGTTACAGGGATAAAAGAAGCATGGATGATTATTATAGATCTCATGCACATGCATTCCTGTAATTTGAATTTGACTAATGATATTTCTGATGATAAGTGCATTAGTTATTCTATGTGGATCACTCACCATTAATTACTTATAAATAGAACAATGAGACGGATCAATTCGGATAGATTGGTCCTCGAAAATCTATCATCTAGTGGAGTGAGGTTGGTTGAAAAATTCTCAATCCAATCTAATCTAAAATGGATTGAATGTTAGGCGGCCAGCTCAGGAGCCCATCAAATTAAAATATAGAATATATTAAAACTTTTTAAGTTTGGTTGTGAATTTGGTTGGCAAGTCCACGGATGCATTGGATTTTCTACTTTAGTTTTGAGTTTTGTAAAGAAAAAAAATTATTCTCACCCCGCAAACCAAACCAAGTCCACCATGGGAAGGCCTGTCTGGACTTGTAACTTGCATGGATAGACCCATTTAGACCCTTTTTAAAATGAATTGATAAAATTTTAACTTTATCTATTTAAATTATTTAATAGGACAGATCAATCATATGAACATAACCTAAATTGATGGCTCTGCGTTGATTGTATAGTCTTATGACATAGCAACACAAATAGGATTAAAGGATGTACATGGGCATAATCTTTAGATTAATTTTTTAAAAAGGAAATATAATAATAAGCGCTGAGCCAATTCATGAAAACGATCAATCTACACAAGCTTCATTCGAAGAACATTGTACTGTGGCGACTCAACCGATGAAGTTGAGGAGTCATGTCAGGAGTTATCATACTCTCTGCATTTACTTAGTGGCTGGAATGTGTTGGTACAATAGATCTCAGGCTAAGGTTGACCAAGCTTGAGTTGTATTTCAATGCTTGATCAATATGTTAATTTGATATCAAATAAGTCAAAGTTAACTTGATATTTGATAGTAGAGGAAACTCTGAGTGGGTCAAGGTTGATCGGATACTTGATAATCGGAAGTCCAATAAGAAGTTGACAAGAGGAAAGTTCAAATGGGTGAAGGTTGGTTAGACTCTTGGTTATCAAAAATCCAACAGGAAGTTAACAAGAGGAAAGTCCAAGTAGGTCAAAGTTGACCAGACACTTAACATGAGTGACGAAGTCCTAGTAGGTTAATTAAAATTAACAGGATACTAGGCAATGATAAAGTCTCATTAGGTTAAGGTTGATCAGATATTAGACAATAGAAAGTCTCAACTAACAAGGGTGACCAGATGTTGAGCCAAGAAATTTTTGGTAGGTAGAGGTCAACAAGATACCAAGAAAGACGCAAATTCAGCCTTAAAAATGTTGAAATCAGGGTTAGCAAATGACAATAGATTGGAAAACCCTAAACTCAAAATTTTGAGTTACTGCTTGAGCAATCGATTGGTAGCTTATTTAGGAATGAACAGAATGCTTCAGAATTGATTGGTGCAATCAATTGGCAGTTAGCAATCAATTGGTACAATCGATTGAACATGTCATTTTGTAAGTTTAAACGATCAAAATTAATATGACAATCGATTAGTGAGTAAGGTCAATAAATTGGTAGGCGGAAATCAGTCCAAGCAACAACTGTATATGTAGAGTTTCGTTTGGAGGAGAAGTCGCCAGTTCTTGGAGATTCTGATGTGAAGTGTTGATGCGTTTACAGATCAACAAGAGGCATTTTCGAACAAGCAACAAGAAAGCATCCCAAGTAAGTTTCTCATTGTAATTTCATTTTCAATTTCATTTGTATTTATATTCGTTTTCTTATTGTATTCTTATAAGAATATGATGTAAAAGGCTTCTCCGCCTTCGGAAGGTACCCAAAAAGGAGAATTTTATAGTGAAAGAAGATCACTAGGAGTGTGCCTTGGATTAGTCACCTATGAGGCGGATGCCAAGTAAATCCCAGAGTTATTCATGTTGCATCTATATTGATTAAGTTTCCATTATGCATTCAAATGATGAGCACGAGATTAAGACGAGAAGCGATTGGAGCTATTCACCCTCCTCCCCCTAACTCTCATGGGTCCTAACAGAATGTGGGGTCGGATTGTCTATCCTAGAATTGGTTGGGTTGTAAAATTTAGATACCTAGTATACAAAAAAATAAAATATAAAAATAAAAAAAATGGACTTGTTTATTCTTCTAGTTGCTCGCTCAAATGTATTTTAAAATAATTTTATTAAATGAGTTTAATTGTAGTTTAGATATGATTTAATGACTACATGGCAATTATCAATGTCTAAAGTGATCGAGTAGAAAAAAGGAGTCATCATTTAATCTTTCTTATTTTTGAGATTTCTTAGGTTAATTAACAAGATGAAATTAGTTAATTTTGTGTTTAAACTTGTTCATTTATTTTATTATTAAGTTTGTTCAATATTATTTATTGGAAAATCTTATTGAAATTATTAATTAAATCAATTACAGACTTTATGGTGCTTAAATTTCTGATCAAAATGATTCAATAAATGAAATTTTGTATCCCATTTTTAATATATCATAAATAATATAAAATTATAAAATTTATATGATATGCATTAAAACTTTTAAGTATTTGAACATAGAATTAAAATAAGAGCTAGAGGTTGCGTAAGTTAGAAAATAAATATATTCATGTACTTTGCTAGTAATGAATATGGTTGCAATTGACCTTGATAAGATTGGCAAGTTAGTGTTAGCTCGAGCTAAGTTTTAATATTTGATCAATATATTTGATATGAGAGTAAGATAATAAGAAAAAAGATAGATTGTTGGAGAGTGAAATTATTGATGTAATTGACCTCAGATTAAAGTTGAGCAAGATTAGTTTGGGTGTTGATGTTAGATGGTTGAGTGAAAAGTTAAGTGGGTTAAGGTTGACGGGATACTTAATAATGACGAAGTCCAAGTAGGTTATAGTTGACCAGACACTTAATGGTTGAAAGTTCAGCATAGAGTTGATAAGGGTGAAATCCAAGTGGGTCATAGAGGACCGGATACCATAGCATTAGAAGTGAAGCTCAAGTTGGTCGTGGAGAACCGAACACTTGGCATGAGACGTGAAGTCCAAGTGGGTTAAAGTTCATCGAACACTTGACAATATCGGTGAAGTCGTAATAAGTTATAGAGAACCAGATATTATGCACGAGAAGTGAAGTCCTAATAGGTCATAGAGGACCCATGAGAACGGAAGTCCATGTTGGTGTAATCAACCTCAGGTCAAGGTTGACCAGGTTGACCAGGTTGACCAAGCTCGAGTTGACTTGAGTTTGGATTTTAATCTTTGATTAATATATTAGTAAGAAGTCAAGTAACTCAAGGTAAACGGATACTTGATTAGAAGTGGAAAGTTCAAATAGGTCACTGAGGACCGGATACTTGGTGATCAAAAGTCCAACGGAATGTTTGTATGAGAAAATTTCAAGGGATCACAGAGGATAGGACTTAGTGATCAAAAGTCCAACGGAAAGTTAGCATGAGAAAAGTAAAAGTGGCTCACAGAGGATAGGACACTTGATGATCGAAAGTTCAATGGAAAGTTGGCAAAAGAAAGTCCAAGTGGGTCATAGAGGACCGGATACTTGGCGTGAGAACAAAAGTCTAAGTGGTTCATAAAGAATCAGACACTCGGCATGAGAAGAAAAGTCCAAGTGGGTTATGGAGGACCGAGAACTCAACATGAGATGAAAAGTCCAAGTGGATCATAGAGGACTGAACACTTGGCAATGACAGAAATCTTGATAGGTCACAATGGACTAGATGCTGAGAAAAGGAAGTCCTGGTAGGTTGAAGTCAACCAACCACTAGGCAAGAGAAAGTTCTTGGAGGTCTTGAGGCAGGATATAAGGCAAGGAAAGTCCAAAAATGTCGAGTACCAGATTTTTAGCAAGAGGTGGAAGCCCTAACCGATCATTGGATCAGATGCAAGTGATTCAAAAGTAAACAGATTCAACTGATTTTGAATCGATTTGATCCAGAAGCAAATCAACTTGAATGATTTGGTAAATTAGTCGATTGATATGGTCAAACAGGCCAAATAGAGTTGTTCCATAGGTTTCGATGGTCGAATTCATCAGATTAGTCAACTGATAGGTAAAATTAGTCGACTAATAGGCCAAAATCAACCGAGCAGTAAGCTTTAAAAATTGATTTTAAAGAGGTTTAAAGGTGTCGGTTCTTGAGGGGTTAGAGGTGAAGTGTTGCTACATTTTTAACCATCAAGAGGCTAACCAAAGCAACAAGCAAAGATCTCATATGTAAAGTTTGTTTACTTTCATTTGCTTGTGTATTTTGCCTTTCTTGTTGTATTCTTATGCTCAAGCTTGTAAGAGACTTTTCCGTCTCCGAAAGGTTTCCCAAAAAGAAGAAAGTTCTTAGTGGAATTTGTGAGCGAGAAATGAACCCTTGGATTAGTTACCTCAAGGAGGTAGATGTCAAGTAAAATCAAGGTGTAGTGCATGTGGAATCAAGTTTGAATCAAGGTTTTCATTGTGCATTCAAACTATGACAACGACAACAAGCCATCCAAGCTATTCATCCCCTCTAGATCGCACGGCTTCTAATAAGTGGTATTAGAGTGAGATCGCTATTCATCAAATTAATTGCCGGAAGAAGCATGAGCTAGAGAAAAAAAAAAGAAAAAATTGAGATTTTGAGCTCTCAAAATCAACAAGTCAAAGGACTAATTATTGATGGAGCTCAACTTTAAAATGGATCCCCAAGATTGATTTGGATATGACATATAAGCACCTCCGCCTTTCAGATTGGGAGGATTCAACCAATGGAAGGCAAGGATGGACAAATTCCTTATGATAGACATAGAGCAATGGTTGGCTCTAATGAAAGATTTGAAGGCTCAATGGATAGCAAAAGAAAACTCCTCAAGAAAAATAATTGGACCAAGGATCAAGTCAAGAGAGCTGAGTCTCATGATAAGGTAACCAAAATGTTGATCAATTTATTGCCTAATAATATTTTGTGTAAGATAGATAAATATCAAGATGCCAAAGAATTTTAGATGAAGTTAATAAAACTTCATGAAGATCCAACCTCAACGCCATGTGAAAATAAATTCAAAGAGAGCGACTCATTAGATTAAAAACTTGAGGTTTCGGAGAAGTATCCACCTCAAGAATTGAGGGGGAGTAGGTGTCATTCACACCAAAACAAGAAGAAGTCTCTACATCTGAAAATAATAAAGAAGAATGTGTCACCTCTACGAGCGAAGGTATACCATAGCATTTTACTATGACAAACTATTGTAGTAAAACAATGTTCATGGAGCAGTATTGTAGCAACCGTAATTTTTGAAGTTTTGGGGGGTTTGCATCCATTGATCAATAGATACATCCTATCAATCGATTAATACTCCTATTTTAGCTTTATCAAAGTTGAATTTTCATCCTGTTAGGTATCCAGTTGACCTCAGTCTATCAAGACTTCCTTTTCCCGACATTCGATCAACCTTGACCTGTCAAAACTTCCTGTTGCTTAGCATTTAGTCAATCTTAACATGCTAGGACTTCCTTATTGCATAACATCCTATTAACCTTGATCTGTCAAAACTACCTCGTTACCTAGTATTCAGTCAACCTTGACCTGCCAGGACTGTAGGATTGAAGAAGCACTAAAGGAGGTGAATAGCATGCTGGGACTTCCTCACCCTCCTCTACACGAGCTTGTTTCAATCGAACGACTGAGATTTTTTTTTTTTTACAATCGAACTGATTAAACTTTTAATCGGTATAAAATATTAATTAATTCAGTTTTCAATCGAAATATTTGATTTGGTTTGGTTCCGATTTGGTTTAATTAGGTTTGGTTCGGTTCGGTTCGGTTCGGTTCAGCTCATAATATCAGTTTGATTTGGTTCCAATTTAGTTCGGTTTGGCTTGGTTCTGGTTTAGTTTAATTCAACTTGTAATATCGGTCTAATCGATTTAATCGAATTTTGATTTTCAAAATAGAAACCGAACCGATATAACCAACATTTCTAAAAAAAAATAAATTTCTGAATTAACTAAACCAAACTTTTAACTTCGGTCGGTTAATTCGATTTTAACCTGACTTTTGCTCACCCCTAGGTTGAATGTGAGTCAGGTTGGCTCCTTTGAGTCTGCGTCTGTCAAGTCGGATGCTGTCAGGTCAGCTTCTATCAGGTCGGTAGTTATCGGGTCAATACTTGTCATGTTGGACAACATGGTGACTTTGAGGCACCCTGTGTGCGTTTTGTTCCCACGGATGTCTCCTGGATGGCAAAAACTTGAAGGAAGAATTTAGTGTTGGAGCTAGTGGTGGTACAATTTAAGCGCGGTCAGAATGACGATATAACACTGCGTTGGCGAAGTCGAGGCTAGAGTTGGACTCTATCTCTTTAAGATGAATTTGCCTCACACACGGTGCTCATAGAATAGGACAATCGTCTCCCAAGATACAACAACTTTATCTTACGATAACAACACTGCAAATCGCAAGACTTCCGAACCGAAGAAGCTTCTCAAACTCTCCAATGTAAGTATGGAATGTAATGCTTGCTTTGCTTTGAATTGGAATGAATTGAGTGAATCGAGTGAGAATGTGAGAGGTCTTATTTATATTAAATGTAAGCATATAAGAACTTCTTGATTCAATTAGATCTCAAACATTCAACTTGAATTGGTTGGTGTAGACTGTATCCCTTCTCAAGAGATATAATATCTCTTCATTTGGATGTCACCCTTTTGATGTCCCCTTCGGATGGAAAGAGTTGGCTAGCGCATGGTGATATTGCCACCATTAGATGTCACTCTTTTAAAATCAATGGTTGACATTGAGCCATCCAAAGAGCACCTTCTCATTTTGAGGGTCGAGACAAAACCATGTCATCAATCAATGTGATTTCTCATCCACACACATGTTTAAAATCAATTTTCCAACCGTTAGTCTAGATGAAAAGGAGAAGCAAATGAAAAAAGAGGTAGATAAGTAGAAGAGAAATGTGTTGTGCACATGTAC
>JBAMIE010000049.1:6672000-6686977 GCA_037177295.1 Kaempferia parviflora | reverse complement strand
TAATAATAATAATAATAATAATAATAATAATAATAATAATAATAATAAAATTATCACTAGCGGATGTTTATTCAAAAATATTAAAAATTAATAAATAATTTTAGAATTTTATAAATAATTTTTATTTTTTTTAAATATATATAATTTTAAATATTTCTAATAAGTTAATTTTATAAAAGTAATATAAATTATATATATATATATATATATATATAATTTTAAACGGTAACTATATAAATATATATTATATAAATCAATAATTAATTACGTAAATTAATAATGAATTAATATAATTATTATATATAAATTAATATTTTTGCTATCATTTTTTATATCAAATAAAACTTAAAAAATAAGAAAATATTTAAGAGAAGTCTTGTTATAAATATTTACTTATTTTAAACCTATTAGTTATTGGGCAAGAATAAAAAGGAAGTTTTTATTTTTAGAATTATCAAGATGAGTCATCACTTTTATTTATTTTTTTTTTTTTTATGGAAAAGGTAATTTCATCCCACATATAATTATCCAACTATCTTCATTGTACTATTCTCATTATTATCTCTCTTATATTTTCCGCCTAAATCTTGAACCGAGCACGCATTACAACAGTTATAATTTCACAATTGCTATACAGTTATAACAACTGCGATACTGAAGCTGGTATAACATGCATGTTAGGTAAGATTTGAGAGGTTATAACTTTTAACTTGTATTAAATCACGAGACACATTATATATAAAATCGAAGTTCGTTCAAAGATATACATTTATTATCAAGTGTAATTCATAACAACTTAGTCTTAGGCCTAAAAACGTCATTTAAAGTCTTTTCAGAGGCTCTGAACAAATTTTAGTCCTCTTTATTAAAGTTAAACGATATTTTTTTAGGCCTGAAACAGAGCTGTTACGGGTTTTACCCAGTAAACAAATGTAGATCGTTGAACGAGATTCAATTTGATGTGTTGTACTCTCCGTGGTTCAACTTGAGTCAAAAGTTATACCTCTCAAAACTTACCTTATCAAACATTCACGTTGTAGCAAATATGAAACCATAGCTGCTACAATTGTATAACAACTCATTTGTAGCAATTACGGTTTCATAACTGCTATAACTATATAGTAATTATTATTTCGTAATTGTTACAATGTGATACCGATTCAAGATTAGGCATGTTATTGCTTCCATCACTTGACATGCACTGTTGTTCTTGTATAGTGTAAAATTCTTTGGTCATCGTGTTGGATTTAATATCCTCAAGGTGGCTCATATGTGATTTAAGATTTACTATGTCAAAACTTATTAAGTGATCTAACTTAAGATTATTAGGTATCAGATTATTGGATGTGGATCTCATATGTGTAGAACTCATTACCCGCATCCATTATCATCTATGGGCTGATAATGGATGTGCACTATATAATGGGTTGGAATTAGGGTAATTTTGACAGACTCCTTGTTTACATTGACGAGAGAGTTTTCGGCGCAGTCAACTCTAACTCCGTCTTCTTCGCAGGATAGCCGGATTGATGAGCACTACATGAAGAACAATGACAATTCTGTTGCATACAGATTCTTCGTAATTTATAGTTTATGCATTTACTTTCTTGTGCTATGTTTTCGATAAAACTAGATCTTTTTGTTCTTATTTATTCTTGTATTTTCCTATTCGAATTCTTATTTCGGTTGTCTAGAATTCATACGGCTTAGATTTTACTATTTTCCTTGTTCATTGATTAATACACTTCTTGACACTCACCTAATTTTTTGGAGATGGTGTTTTTGGGGTCCTCTCAACTTCTAGGGACACACATACATCTAGGTGGTGATGCCTTAGACAAGGTTGTAGATATTAATTGTTGAATTATATTTGAAAGGTTGAATAGAGTTTAGGGTTATTGAGTTTTATTCTCGTGTTTTTCAGGCAGCACTGCTATTAGGACGGTCCTACTACTACTTGCAAAAACCATGATGGTATGCAGGTGACATTAATGGCGGCCATAAAATTTGATAAACAGAACACTAATGCCATGAGCGGCAATAGGTATGTGAATTGTTTTGCTTGCTTTCGTAAGTAGTACCTATCTATTCACTCATTCATGTTGATATTTTTAAATTGACAACTAGGGATTGGACGAAGCATTAACAACACTTACAAAAGTGATCCAATAACACTCAAAACTGCAGAGGGCGCTTTCCAATCTGTATGTCAAATTTACTATAAGCATGAGAAAAACAATCAGGTGAAATACTCCATATTTTACGGCTTTTGTTAAAAAAGGCTCTAGAGCCAGCCAGGTGGGTTACATGAATTCCAACTATAATCACAATACAAGTGACCAAACGAAGCTAAGAACAGACCAACTCAAACAAACGCACTTCGCAAACTTAAAACACACTGCATATTAATTTAGCTGCACCACGCTGCATCAATCTATCCATCTGCTGTGATCAAAAGATCTGATTACTCAAGCTTCCTGTTAAAGTAAATCAAGCCACTGGTATAAGTGACGGCTTGAGTTCTTGATTAGATTGCTGTCCACTCCCTGATTCATCTGTCGCTAAATCCTGTCCCCCGAAGCAGAAGTACTGGTTCATCAGTCGAATATTTACAAGACTACTTCTCGGAGTCACAGTATCCACCGGTGTACTGCAATCTATCACAGAACTTGAACAAGTTGCATCATTTTCACTATCCAAACATACTCGTTTCTCTTTCTTCATCGTAGACGATGATATTGATGTCCGAGAAAATGAGCCTGGGGCAGTATGCGCGGAGGGAGCCAGATGCGGCATGGTTTGAAACAATCCTCGCATTAGAGTTGCTGAATGTTTCTTCTTAGTCGTGGAACTCAGGGTTGGAGCAGAACTTCGTACAGAAAGAGTTCGCTGCTTGTTGATAACTGGTGCTGCTGTGGAGAAGCGTTGTCGGAGGGGAGTTGGAGTATATTCTTTGTCAACCAATTTCTTGAAGGATTCCCATGATTCATCATCTCCAAACTTATTGTGTATCTCAGGTGTCTTCCCTTTCCGATGAGGCCACCTGAATAAAATTTTGAGATGCCTCGCTGCATTGCTAATGGGATTTTGTTTCTTCTTATCGGAAAACCCATGGTTTTCATCCGAGGCACTAATGTGAGTGGCTTCGCTCTTACTAGCAGTCGAGCATGAGCTAGGCCTTCCACTAGCCTCAGAAGCCTCGACCCCTGTATACAAGAATATCTCCGCATCTGAAATCCTGAAGGAAGTACCTGGACTTCTTCCAGTACCTTGCATTTTTAGGTGGAACGCAATGGCTGACCTTACCCTGTAGTCCTTCGAGTTCATTATTCCACCAGCAGAAATTAATTGTCTGATAAGTATCTCCGAATATGCTGATTGCGGGTGTTGTCTGAGTATGTCCAGCGGAGTAATGCCATCATTATCTCGAATGTTAAGGTTGATTGATCGAACCTTCATCAGAAGTTCAACGAGATCAGTGTGCACATTGCTAATGACAGCCATATGGAGAACAGTCCTTCCATCATTGTTTCTCTCATTAATGACATTCTCAAGATTAACAATGGTCCCGGTAACCAACTGCCTCACAAGATCCATCTGCCTATCAAGTCGTTTGAAACCGGGAGTACAGAAACCCGCAACTGCCATATGAAGGAAAGTATCACCAGCATTATTTGTAAGAAGGGAGGATGAAGGAGAAGCCGCAACCAAGGCCTCCACAACCGATAAATATCCTCGAAATGCCGCCACATGCAATGCTGTGTTTCCTCGGGTATCTCTAGAGTCGATAATATCAAAACATACAAGCAGATCCTTGACTACCTGCATTATTGGATTTGTGTAAAGATAAGTGACATCTCTAGTAGACAGTAGTAGTTTTAGTAGGCATTTCTTGAGATTCAACAAATGTGGAACAGAGCTGAGTAATGAATGCTTAGTTGCGATAGTCCATGCTTAAATTGTTATGGTCTTGAGATGGAGATCTATCACAAGTGAATATGGTGAAATTGGCAAGTTTCATTCACGCAAACTACATTGGAACAAGATCAAAGCCTATTTGTCAGAATGTATATGGTATTGTTCAAGGTAGAAGCAGTCCTGACCTCAACCTGGCCTCTTCCGGCGGCAGTGTGCAAGATGGTTGATCCCTGAGTATCTCTGTAAGCTAATACATCCGAGCAATCTGCAAGCAGTTCCTTGAAGAACTCCAAGTTTCCTCCTCTTGCGGCGGCATGCAGAGCCCTGTTCACCATCTCCCACCTAAAGCCGGAATCAAATCCTCCACCACCACTGCCGGCACCTCCAGCACAACCACAGGAAGATCTAGGTGACACTGCAAAATCAAACAACAGCCTACAAACCTCCGAATTCTTGCTCCTCGCTGCCGCATAGAAGATATCAGTTACACCATACTCCCCTTCACCGAACACCACCAAGGGGTCCCTCTCAAGCAGCTCCCGCACAAAGCTCATGTCCCCGGCAGAGGCCGCGGTGTAAAGGAGCCACCCTCCGTACCCAGCCCGGATCAGCGAGTTCTTCCTGTTCTTCCCGTCGCACTCATGGAAGAGGTTTCGAGCCACAAAAGATCGGTTTTTGGCGACGTTGACAAACCGGAAATCATCGTCCCAAACTGTCTCCAGCCGCCGGATGCGGCGAAGCGACGTGAGCTTGATCAGGAGATTGGCATCGAGATGCAGCAGCTGCCGGGCGAGGTCGTAGTGGCCGTTGGCCGCCGCCCAGTCGATCGGAGAGGCATACCACCACTGGTCCCCGGTGCTCTCCCACCGGAGCGGGAAGTAGGGTTCCGGCATTTACCTGAAGCTAAGGAAAGGTGAATCTTCCCTACCACGAAGAACCTCAGACGCATGAAAAACCCTAAACTTCACAAAGTGGCACTCGCACTCAAAGAGAAAGCAACAGGAAACTACGCATTTCCAGTCTGAGAGAACCCTAGCAATCTCCTCCAAACAGTAAAGCTCTAATTTTGGAGATTTATGGTACGAACAACAAAGAAAAAAAATAATGGAAATTTAATCACACATTATTTCAATGTCTTACCACGAGATTACAAGAGATGCCGCCGGAAATCCTTCATCTTTCGGAGCAAGAACTCAAGAACTGCCCGGGGACATGATTATATAGGTCATTGTGGCAAAAGAAACCAGAGGTTGCTCTCCGCCATGGAAAGGTCAAAAAAAGTGGGGAGGAGATTTTGAGTGGGACGAGTGCAGATAATGATGGCGACCGGCTTCCCTTCTTTTCTCCTGTTCTCCATGTACGTATTGATCGGACCACATTTGATTCCAAAAAGGTTGCATCCAGCAGTAGAAGGAAGTGGTTGGTTCGCTCATGTTGTAAGTAGGCGTCAATACGGAGACCGGATACATTGTGGCCGGTTGTGATTCGACCATAATTAATTATGATTTTTTCTTAATGTTTTTTTCATTTAGATTATAGTTTGGATACTTTGATAGGAAGGTGAACCTAAGGAGGGATCGTAACTAATTACAGCCGGATTGCGGTCAATTGTATTATGAACTATCTCCTAGTTTACAAAAAGTGGACCAGAAAATCCTCTTTCGTCAATTCGGGTGTGTTTGGATAGGATGAAACATTGAAACTCATGGAAGTAATAATATTATAAAAAATTATCAATAATCTAAAAATTTTATACCCGAACGTAAATAATCCGACTAACTCGAATAACCTCTAATTTGATTATTATTATTATTATTATTATTATTATTATTATTTCCTTATAACTCTTGACTTTTTTTTAATATTTATTATTATTATTATTATTATTATACTAACATTCTGCATCTCAAATATCTTAATTTTTAAAATAAAATTTAATTTAATTTTTAAAAAACTCCTAAATCTTAAATTTAGGTTTATCTGATCTAAATTTAATGATAGAGTTGGATGTTTCAAGATATTAAGATTTAGATTAAGCAATATAAATATAATTAATCAGGTTAGATAATGTTGAATCTGAAATGTTTAGATATAGGATGATCTACTTGTATTAAGCAATATAGAGAATTAGATATTGTTCTTCATGAGAATTAATGATTGAGTACTAGTTTTTCGTGTTGATTGTCTTCTTTATTCGGTTAATAAACCCAAGAAATTAGATCAAAGTTCCGCCAATATCAAACCCTTATCAAGATTGTGGTAGTAGCCTCATCACTCATCCGTAATTGTGATAATTTGAGTTATCATGGAACTAATAGTAATCAAAATAAGACCGAACCAAGTAAAAGATAATGTGTTAGTAACATCTCTATGTAGCTTGGCCCCCTAGTAGCATGTGTCGATTTGAGAATGACGATTGATATAATTTATGTCATTGTCATTTTTCTAAATATAGACGATATGCGAAGAACAAATTGACTAGTTCTACTATCAAAGTAATCCATTTATTTGAATAAAGTATTTAGAGGAAAGGTTTAGTTCGATTTGAGAATAAACATGTGGTAATTGAGATTTGAATCATGGTTAAGAGCATAAAAAAGGAGGAATCAAATGGCACATGCTCGTAAAGTGAACACCAAAAAAGTGACTTTCACATGCCATGATATTGAAGCAATAACTAAGTTCCTTATGAATGCAAATAGCGAATTAGTTTAGTACTCTAAACACATGGCTTCCAAACACATTCAAGGTTTACACATTGTCGTATTGAAACTAGGTCGTTTCCGGTAAGATATGCACTAAACATACTTCCACCTTTTTCACTAGTCGACTGAGACATGCACCACATCAATCAGAAGGAGCAATTTCCTTGACTTAGACGGGATCCATAAAAGTGATTCAACAAGGTCGGTCTCAGTTTGGCTCGATAGTCACTTTTCTTTGTGAGCATGAACATAGCTTTCGATTTATCTCTAAAGAAAATGATGTCTGGTATGAGGTGCACTTTGCAAGAATAGAAGGTGAGGTAATTCATGATCCTGATCCAAACTTGAATTTGGGAGCACATGGCATGGCCTGCCACAACTCAATGAGTAATCTTTTTCCCTTGAATGCCAAGGTCCCTTTATCATCTTCTTCTTATCTTTGTCTCCCAACTTTTTAGCTCTTGATAGATGGTTGAGATGCAAAGACTGAATAGTAGATCACTAATAAACTCCTAGCTATCGTCCGGGAGAATCGACAAAAGATCGAAACGACAAAAATGGCGGAAAAGAGAAAGAGATAAAGAGGAAAGGAGATGTTTGGAGTATCTATCAAACCTTGAGGTGCACCTTGTTTCCTCCACAAAATGAAAAGAGGAGATATCATTCACCAGAGAGCATGATGTTTCACCAGATGCCATGAGTGAAGATTGAACCAGTAAGATGTCGCGTTGTAGCTTATCTCGATTATAATTATCAGTTGTCGGATTGATTGGGTCGATTCGATTAGGCTAAAAGTGTGTTGAGGTTCGACACTAACTAACCCATTTTAATAGCTAAAGGTTTAGCATAGAGTTGCATCAGGTTGTTTAGCATAGACTCTGCTTAGCAAATAGTGTTTTGGGCCTGTAGAGTTTCAATGTTAACGAATCTAAATTGAACATGGCAACTATATTACAGACGATACAGACTAGTATCTTCTTCTGTCACAATTAGCATTATCACTCAACAATTACTTAGCTAATGGCCATTGTCCTGCAAAGGCTTTAACTAAGCACAAAAGGGGTAAACCAGAAACAACAATGATTCTCATACGATATCAGAAGGATATACAAGTTAAAATGATTCTTTCGACATTCGCCCTACTTTCTCAGGGTGTTGACGGTGCACAACCGCCTTTGGGTTTGGTTGGAACATGGCTGATCAGCCATTGTCTAATATGATTTGAGGGAAATATATCACATTTAAGTTTGATTCTTCATTCATTTAACTAAGAGGAAGGATAAGTACAGAAAAATCTGAGGACCACATTCACAGCTTAAGCCATTTAGGCTTGGTTGGTTTCTTTGCAGGTGGCCTAGGATCAAGAACAGGAGATGGAATCTGCACTGCTTTTGGCTCTTCAGGATGAACAGGATCTGCTTGTTCAGGAGTCAGATCCAAACCATTCAATGAAATGATGTCATCACGAAGATATGGCCCTTCCCTTGAATTATCAGACTCCAAATCTGTAAACAAAATGCAAGGTATCATTTTCTAAAAATACAATTGTCTGGGTAGATAATTGGTGCATTAATGCTCACAAGTTCTATATTATTTACGCAAATAAATTTAGAAGATGGCAAAAATGACTACAAGATCTATACATCGTTGATATAACTAAAATAATATGTTAGTCAACTTACAATACAATGACAATATGACTTGCGAGACAATAAAAATACAACAATGTTAGTGTTCCAGCAATGCAAAAACTGCTCTAGAACAAAGTTGGCAAGTCATACAAATTCACTGTGGTCAGATGCTGTCTTGGGGTTGTCTTTTTCAAAAACATAGAATAAGTTAAATGCACTCAGTACCCTTGGAATTTGATGGTATCAAATGCCATGTACAATCATTCAACTTCAAAATATAAGTTTCAATCGTTCTACTAATCCCAGATTCCCACGTGCAAAAAAATTGAATCAAAATAATAAGTCCTTTTTATGCATGCATGAATATTTTAGTAAAGATGTGGAATTTTTTAAAACATTTCCGATGGATAACTTCATTATCATATTCTTCTTCTTCAAATTAGGAAAATGTGAGGTTTGGATTGGAAACGTGGTAATGGTACTGCTAAGAAAAAATAAAGCATCCATTATATCTCAGGAACAACAGATTCTAATATCAGTAATGTACACAATGTTCTAGAGTTATCAAAAACGACTGTAGTATATTTTGGATTGCAGCAAGATTTCAGTTTCTCAATCAATGGAAATTTGGTGAGTTTCCCAGGCTAAACCTGGCAAAATGCCACACCATCACAACCATTCCTAACTGGATTAAATACTAATTTTATTAGGCACCACATGAATAAAACATATAGTCTAAACAGAATGCAGCCTTAGCACAAGTGCCACCACTGCATACAATACAACCATATCAACAATGAGACTTAATTGACCAATAAAAAGCAAGCAATAAGACCATATCATAAGTCAAGTATGAAATGATTAGATAAATAGACCCATGTGTTCATCCTTTCGGTGGATTGGTTGGAAGGATAGATAAGTTAGGAAGGATAAACCAAGGAAAAAAGATTTTGATTTAGCTCTTGTATTTGGTCTACCAAAATCAGGCGGACTGAGGAAACAACAGATGTATAATAATTTCTTGTGACCTTTTTATTTTATCTCATAACCCTGTTATTTCTCATGATCTTTCACATATCCAACACAGCTTATTTATCTCGTAACCCTCTCATTTCTCATGAGCTTTCACATATCCAGCACAGCTACACTTCTTTACTGAGAAAACTCCCAACATTACATTTCCTATGCAGAAAGCTTGAGTTGTTGCTTCGTATAGGATCTCTTCCCTCTTCTTATCAAATTTCTCTCCTCTCTCTAATGTTCCACTTCTTCCACAATTTTCTGCTGTTGTTTTCTTATTAAAAATAACTATTAATAGGGGTATACTGTGCTATTATTATCCTCTCGTCTAAATTCTATGGTTCTTTCAATTTTTGGTGTCACCTTAGTGGCTTATTCTTAAGGCACATTATTGATTCTTCCAAATCTATATAATAAAAATGTCATTTTCTCACCTGTTCTATGCCATAAAGATGATGGGTGTGAGTGGTTATAGGAATGCAGGAGGCAGAGGTCAACGACACTGTTAGTGATTTGTTGATCATGTTTTTAAAATATTTTCTAATGGATATTGCTGACTTGTTACTTTTTTCTCAACTTGAGTTATGATGTTCATGCTATGTTGTATGAATGGATTATTATATCGAAGTTTGTTTTGTGCTAGTTAGCATAGGCAAAATTTATCATTCCGGCACAAGATTGATATACAGAACAACATAGAGATAGGAAAACCCCACCCAACAACACCTTGTGATGATGGCAGCGACTTTCCAAGAGTCCTGAGACAGAAGCAATTTTGTTCAAGGTTGGCCAAGGTTCTGCGTCACGTCAAGGGCTTTCCACATAACTTCCAAAATCAGTGAAAGCTTAGCTCAAGATGAGGGGCATTTTTGTTAGAGGTCGGCAAAGATAACACAAGTTCTTGAGACTTCCACACAACTACCAGCAATAGCTACAACTTCTCGTGGTCCATGAAAACTTCTCGATAAGCTTTGAAGTCTCGCCACATACCAAGGATTAAGATTTCTCCACCACACAACTTTCTCATGGCCTTCAGTGTGACTTCTGGGAGCTTGCAAGATGCATGCAATCCAATACCCTCAAATCTTCTTGGCATCGCCCTTCCCCAATGCAAAGGTCACCACCCTCTTTGACTTTATTGTCACCCAAGGCAACCTCTGGGTCCTCCTTGTGATATATTCGTGGGTTTCCCTCTTCTCCTTTCCTCATCTCCTCTACTGGTGTAAGCATTTAGGAAGCTTCTAGCGCTAACACTTGGCACGAGTAGCACAACTCAAGTTGGCTGTATAGTCTGAAACCTTGACTAAAACCACAGTTTGAGATTTAAAACCTTGTTAATATTGATGTCATCCATGCCTAATTTGACATTTGAACCTTTTTACAAGAAAAAGACAGTTTTGAAGACTTATATTGCATAGTCAGAGCATAGAGAAGAGAGAATCAGAAGTATGAAGAGAAGATTATTCTTATTTTTTCAATTTTGCTTATACATCCTTAAACAACAGACATCACTACAAAGAAACCCACGCCTATCCGTACTTAGCACCTTGAATTGTACATACTGAAACAACTACCACTTATTAGCCTTCTCATTAACAATTCTTTCTAAAATTCCTAAAATTTTGGTTAGTAAACTTTAGCTTCTATGCAAAAAAAACAGCTTATATAAGAGCCATATATTTTCTTTTCCTTTGTTGTTCATCAGAAGTATCTATCAATTAGCTAATTCACTTAAGTAACAAAGACAAACCTTTTGGAAGATCATAAGAAAAATAGACAATAGCTCCTGGAGCGAAGCCAGCGGAGTAGAAATCCTTTGATGTATCTTTAACACGTTCCTTTGGAGGAGTGGTATCTGAAGCAAAATAATCAGTAAGATTCTTTGCTCTTCTGTGGACAAATATTAAATCATTTGTGCAAAAAACCATAATCCAAGATGGCATTCACTCAAACTGTTTCCGTTGAACATTTCAATTTAATAAATTAAATTAGAAATCAAATTACAAAGTACAAACAACTATGAAACAATAATGGCATGCAGAAGAATCACAAGCTTGTCCAAAGAGGAAGCAAAAGAGATGTTTGGACAAGATTCCCGCAATTGTGTTAAAGTAATCTTAGTGAATCTCATTCTCATCCAATTGGCAAAGCCTAATAATTGTTTTATGTAAAAAGGACTAAATTCTAAGTGGAATGAAGGCTAGGGGGAATGAACAATTGCCCTACTAGCAAGCCTAGGGAGAAATTTGAGGATGAGTGAAGTTCATGACTCAAGCAAAGCCAAATGACATGTTCTGGCTTGCAAAAGCCAAAACCTTTTGGGTCTGTGTGTTCAACAACCTTCAGAAAACAGGCATGTTCAGTCTTGTACATATGTCCAGTCAATATGTCATCTAAAAATAAATATGATGAAACTTTGTTGTGTCAGAATATTAAGCAATTTGATCTAAAAATAATATCACGATGTGGATGAGGAAACCCTTATTCTTTTCACGTAGCACTGCAATTGTTCAGTTATATAGTAATTAGAATAATCTTTACTTTTAAAAAATGGATATCAGAACATGAAGTTTTGAATGTTCAAATCCTGTCAGTTGCAATAGGATATACTTTCCAAGTTACTTTGAGTTAGCCAACATGTTAGGCTAGGATCAATCTGATCTGCACTCCCAAACATGAGGTGTTAAAAGTATAAATATACCAATTAATCTCTTCCCTAAGCATCTCAAGCGTTTGTTATAAGTGGTTAGCTAGCTAATTTTAACTCTCCAACCATAATAGGAATGGCCAATGAATCAGAGTCTACAAGATCCTATTTGTAGCCTATGTCCAATCATCTACAATGTGTGCATGCCTAGCTGGTCAAGTGGAAATTACTCTGTTTTTTACCAGAAAAATTCTCTCTCAAAATCAATCATATGGAATTACTAAATTTGGATAGATCACAGTGAATAACAATAAACAAAGGAATTGCTAAGGCATCTATCACTCATTTTATACAACACCTTATTTATGCTTCAAAAAATCACTTACATATGTAGAATGGTAGATCAGGATGAGCAACTGCTTTCTTCAAAAGATCCATCAAGCTCTGGAGAGTCTCCGTTGGTTGGAACTTTGCCTCAAGAATATAGTTATCTGGGAAACGAACCCTGATAACAGCCTGGGAGAAAAGTTCAAAGATATTCTTAAATATATATAGTCATTCTTAATTTAATTTGCATCTCTTCCATATTTTAGTATCATGTTAGGCGCTAGATAGTAGGCAATCCACCTTGAGCCTATGATTTATATACATAATATAATTAATAAGATAATTTTCAATTACTTATTAACAAATACATATCAATAACCTAAAGGTATTTTTTGAATAATAAACATATAAATCATACAATATTTGTTATTGTTTGTCCATTGACATCTACAAGAAATTTAGCAAGCAAACTTTTATTTACTTGCCGAATAAGTGTATCTAGGCATTGCTAAAAACTACTTTTAACTTCCTTTCTTCAATAACTTTCTTTCTGATATATTTAAGTTCATCTTGATTGAGACAAGTTATTTAGAAGTGAATTTCTGTAAGATATTACATAAAAACAAAGGACAGTGGAAAAAAGGTTGATTTCTCTCTAAGCAGATAAGTGAAATAGCATGGTACATGGTAGCTATAATTACTAGATAATAGGAAATATGAATTACAGTTTCATGGTTCAATAAAAAAGAAAATTAAAGAACCTCAAAAGAAGAGTAAATACAGTTAGCCCTTGTACCTTGGTTATTTTTGCTTTAAGGGCTGCTGCATCTGCCTCTCTCATTTTGCGGGTCTTAAGAATTTGTGATTGTGCTGTTGAGTAAGCAGAGGAATATTTATTAAAAGAAGATAACACAAAAACTATCAACTGAGTAAAAATATGAGATTGGAAACAAAAGAATTTTCTATAGCTTGTTAACTTGATCCTGTCCCGCTATTCTGTCCTATGATGTCGGAAAAATGGATAGCATACAATGGTTCCGTGAAAACTAAGAATTTAAACTAGGTTAAGGTCCAAATGCATATTGCATGAACAACAATGAACACTACCTCCAATTCTATCGGACATGATCCGGTAATAATCATCTGGTGTAAATTCATAAAATTCATCAGGTTCATCTGCACATAGATTGATTACCAGTTAATACGCGATGTGAAAATTTGCACTCTGCTTGGTCAAAAATTATAATTAATGAAAGAGACTATTAAATATTAACAGAGATTTTCAGATTGTTAAAGAAGAATCTTTAATGGGCTCTTGCCGCATGTACGTATAGCAACACATGGTAACAAAACAAATGCATGATAGACCTGTAGATGAAGGGGAAACTTCGTCCGGCTTTGCTGAACTGGCAGCGTTTGTAAAAACCCGAATTGCATGACCAAGCTCCTTCTCCACAGATAAAAGCTTAGCCTGAAAATATTTTATATGAATTATGCAACACATTAAAAGTACAGTCAGTCTACATCAATTGCAGTAGCAATTAGCCACACACAGACATCAAGTAGACTCGTCCAATAAGCATCAAGATGCTTTCATTACTAAGAACACCGAAAAGCAGTTTCCTCCTCCCAGACAAAGCTATTAGAGGATGGTATCCGTTTACGGCATCAATTTGCCTAAATAAACACCATCCAGCAAAACGAAGAAAAAGAAAAAAGAAAGAAAGAAATCAACCCTAAAAATGAGACTTTGAAATCAGACAAGGAAAGAGCGGCGATAAGAGATCCAGAGAGAGGATGAGGAGACGACCTTGGCTTGCTCTGCATCCATCGAGATCGGTGCTCCTAACTGAGATGCGACACAGTTGACGACAAAGGGTGGGTGGATCACTAGCGAAGGCGAAAGGAACCTCGCCGCGATCAAGGGCAAACGTTGTAGTTGAAGCCCGCAGTCGCACGATGAAGCATCAAAGGGGCCTTCCGACTGACAGCAGAGGGCGGAGGAGGAGCCTTCCGATTAACAACCGGGAGCCGACGGGGTCCTACGGTCGAGGACGAAGAGCGGAGTAGCTTTCCGATTTTCCTCCGTCGTTGGTTGGGCCGACCGGATTCCACCTTGTTGTACAACTATTCGAATCCGACCGTGTGATTTAAACCGTGTCGATCTGAAAATCGTAGTTCGGGTTAAGAATTTTTAGGTTGAGGTCGGATTTGAGTTGGATAGATTTTAGGTTGAAAAATTTTGAATCGGAGGTGTTTGGTACGCGGGATTAGAAGGGGGGAATGAGTATGAAATATATTTCATATCCATTCTTAAATCTTAATGCTTGGTAATGGATAATAAATGGATATGTGAATCAAAATAAGGATTTGATATCCTTGTTTTGATAACCTACTCCCCTAGGATATCGCTAAACTCATAGCGCTGATTTTTCGGGTTTTATTTCTTTTGACGGTTCAATCCTTATCTGCGATTTCCTCTTTCCTCCTCGCGCGCCCCGCCCCGCGATTCTCTTCCGAGCGCGAGCGTCTTCCCTGAACCCGACCCGAACTCAATCCGGACCCGACCCGAACCCGACTCGACCCGAAGCCGACCCGACCTAACTCGAACCCAACCTGAAAATTTTCAACCCAAAACCCTCCAACCTGAAAATGGTTTTGTTTATAATACTACTTGATTATTTTGTATTTTACTTTTAAGGGTAAAATGAAAATTTTGATTGATTCTC
>JBAMIE010000049.1:6647008-6665266 GCA_037177295.1 Kaempferia parviflora | reverse complement strand
TATGTAGATATCCCTTTATCCATGGTGACCCCACTGAGGAAAGTATACATAGAGAAACTATCGAGGATTGTTACTAAAAAAGAGAGTAGTTTTAATATGCAAACTAAAGAGTCTTTGTGTAGTTTGAAGCAATCCCCTGCAACATAGTTTCGAAGATTAAGTTAGGCTCTCCTTCAGTTCAATCCAGGATGATCAGAAATATCTCAGATCACTTAGTATTTCATTTTACCTCTTTAGTTGGGAAGCTGTTCTTCTTATTGTTATGATCATAATTGGTTGGCTCTAAAGGGATAATGAGTCTGAAAGTTTGTCTTCATCGACGCTTATAGACTAAGGATTGAGATGATCTAAGATATTTCTATGCATAAAGGTGACCTGCTCTCCCAACTGAAATATGTAGTTAATATGCTCAAGGAAATTGGTATGATGGGAACTAAGCTAGTTGATTGCCCTATGGATTGCTAGTAACTTGGTTGTAAATGTTAGATACTTACGTATAAATACCATATACTACAGGGTATAAGGTGTAACTTTATGTTGACAAAAAATAACTATAGGTAGAGAGGACTATATAGGGTATTAAACTTCAACAATTTCCCATTAGTTTTCTTCATAGACAAATGATCTAGTTGAGTAGGGATTTTTTGCTTCCACATATAGTCGAAGTTAAGACTGTAAAGATGCCGTCTTCCCCCAGTTCCCTCCATTGTTATTGATCCTTTTGTGCTTGCATGGCCAATTATTTGAGTTGCATAGATATTTTGGAATTCAAGGTACTATTTCAAGCTTTTGTTTTCCCATAACCATTCTGGTTTGAGAATCATCCTTAATTAAACCCTAAACTGAATATTCATAGACCACACAATAACCCAAATTTAAGACCAAATTGTTGTTTTTGCGTATTCCTGTCATACTAAAGCAATTGTAGTTAAAACACCTTATCATTAGATATCTAAAACCTGAATTATTGGTCCAAGTGGGATCTAATGCCAACTCCTAGCATGCTACTATTGATTATTAATAAGAAAACCATATAAATGATTTTTGTCTGTTATGCTTGTACTATAAACAGATATTAACTGCATGATTTTCGTGCTTGTGTTTCTTTTTGACATGAAACAGACATGGGCCTGACCTCCTTGATTTCTTCTGTCAGGTTTTCTCTTTGCCTGAACTTGTTAGGTATCTCTAGAATATATTAAAAATTTATCAATCATGATATCTTTGGCTTATAGCTTCCATTTGTAATCATCTTTATACTTCATACGGTAATTATTGCATACTGATAGTTTTATTGAAAGTAGTTATATTTTCATTTACTGTCAAATTTTGAATTTATTATGAATATGATATAAAGAAGAATTGCAGATATAGATTAAATTGAGTCTGATAGATGTAATTGTACTACAATGTCATATTATATATCCAGTTACCAACCTTGTCACAGGTGATATAATTCTTCCATTGGATCTAGTGAAACACTCATAGTAAAGATTATGGACTAAAATGCTTGCTTTTTTTTTTTCCTTTGATACAACTGACTTATTGACTAATACTATGTGACTATCAGAAATTAATCCCTCAATATTTTTTCCTGAAGCCATGAAGTGAAATTTACTGCAGTGAGATCTGAATGAGAATGCATTTCAGTTCAGATATAGTGTTACATGCAAAGTTGCACAAATCCACTATGTCGTAGTAGATAGGAACTTTTGCACAAAAGGAGAAAGTAAGCCATGGGTGCAGTTCCTTCCACCTTCATATTCCACAAATGAGAACTGATATTGTTAATTCTCTCTTCTTTAAATTTTCAAGTTGAATATGCAGATGTGTTGAATACTATCTTTTCTCTTGATTTACCACATAACCTTCTCTAGCTTGACTTTATATCAGCCATTTTCTTGTTTCTTCTTTATGGAAATTATGGCAACCTTGATCTTTTTGCATGATATTTCTCACCAGGATGCACCTGCATTTGAAGAGATTCCTTTACCAGAAACTGATAGCTTCACAAATAACTGCAATGCAGTGTTTGAGGAAAAAGGTGCAATTGGCAGAGAAGATGTTCCTGATTTGACTAGGATTGTAGCAGGGTTGCATGCTCAAGTTGAGCTTCTTGGAAATTATTTTCACACTTTCTTCAAAGAACTGGAAAAACACATTGCAAGCATATTGCAAGGTTTGCAAATTACCAGAAATGAATTTGTTCATGTTCTTGAGCTTAGTGACTCCTTGAAGTTGGATACATATAAACTAGAAGCTCATAATAGGGCTCAGGCAGAAAAACTTGTTTCTTTACAGAAAGGGTTGACAATGCTATTCTCTGTTTGCAATGATGCTACACGGGAACTTGCTGAATTGAGTGATTCAGGGGACTCTTCAAGTGGCACTGTCTCTGCCTCACATAAAGAATCCTTTTCAGGTGGGACTGAAGAGGATATTGATTGTTATCCAAAAGTGGCTGATAGTTTATTATTTTCAGTTAATAAAATTAAGAGTAAGGTTCAGCAATTACTGAAGGCAGAGAAAGTCTGGTTAACATCGGTAGATGATACAAAAAACAAATTTAAAGAAGCTGAACTGATTGCTAAAACTTCAGTTGAAGAGAGGATGATCAGCCAAGACAGAGTTTCCATATTAGAGAGAGATGTTGAAGCATTGAACGGGTTATGCAATGATTTGAAGACTAAAATTGAGAATTATCAGGCCAAAGAGGATTTGTTGAGGGACAAAGAAGAACTTTTGACAAAACAGCAGCATGCTTTAGACAGAGGTAATTATTCATTTGTGTTCACTTTTCTGTTGAATCCTACTATTAACTTCCTATTGACCCTCATTCTTTTTGTTTCATTATCAGGAATCAATGCCCAAGTATTATTAGAGAGTCAGATAAGTGCGCTGATGGATAAAGTAAATAAATTAGAAATTCCTTACGTTGAGTCAGGAACACTTGATGTTGGGGTCCATTTCTCAGATTCTGTTGAGAAACTCTCTTTTATAGTTGATAAAGTCAATGAGATGCAGCAAAAGACAGAAGTCTTGAGTAATGAGAAGGAAGATATGCATTTAATACTTGCTTCCCATGTCCGTGAAATTGAACTTCTAAAGAAGGCAATTGAAGAAAATAATTCCCACTTTCAGGAATTGGAATTAAAGAAGAATGATTTATTGGAGATAAGTGGGGATTTGGAGAGAATTATAAAGAAGTTAGGGGGGTATGATGCACTACAGGATCAGAAATCTTTAAGTGGCAAACTTCTCGTAACAATGTTGGATAGATTGATAACTGCCTCAGTGTTGGAGTCTGAAAAATTAAGATCTAGAGCACAAGAATTCGAAGCTAAATTGCAAGCAAAAGATGATCTCATCCATGAATTATCGGATAAGGTAAAAACACTTGAAGATGCAATTCGTGCTCGAAGTTTGCAGCTGGAAATCACAAAAGAAAGGACTGTTTTCGAAGCAACTCCCTCAAAAATGGGTCCAGAGATATCTGAAATTGAAGATGCAGTGAGACATTCCTATCTTTTCACTCATTTCTGATTATTTACTTATCAAAAAACATTCTATATAATTCAGTGGACTTCTAGTTCTTCAAAATACAAATACAATGTATGATGCTGCAACTTGCTGGTCCTGGTATTTACAAGGTGTCCCATCTGTAATTTATGAATACTTGCATATAAGGTGGAGATAGTCTAAGAACCATATGGTGGCAGGCTAAACGTAGCCTAACATTGTTACAATTCAAATAACCTGGAAAACATGTTAAGACATTTTGCCATAAGATATTATTAGATTTATCTGCTGTGTCATCTTGAATTTCATTTGTTTAGACAATGACATTACAAGCAAATTAATATCGAAAAAAGGTCTATTGGCAAGTTGATAACAGATGACTTTATTTTATGAAAATTACATGTTAGTAACATAAATGATGCTTTACCTTTGGAGGATTATTTCAAGATATTATTTTAATTGTTGCTGCATTTTTGTAGGGACCACTAGGAAAAAACACCAAATTACCCATTTCAACTGCTGCTCAATTGAGAACAATGCGAAAGGGGTCTGACGACCATCTTGTTCTAAACATCGATTCTGGGTCTGATCATTCAGTTGTTGCTGCAGAGTCTGATGCTAAAGGTTTGCACATCCACCTTCTGATCAGTAAATGAATTCATCATTAGTGATACAAATATATTACTAAATACTACTGTCTCAAACAGGTCATGTTTTCAAATCTTTGAATACTTCTGGTCTAATCCCAAGACAAGGGAAACTGATTGCAGATAGACTTGATAGTATTTGGTGAGTTCTAAATCAATATCTTATAGTTGATGCTGTTTTGGTATTTGCTTTCTTGATAGTTTCCTCCAACGATCTTGTAAATCTTTTAGATGCAAATTATATATTTATTGGAAATAAAACCATGGTCATCGAATCCTCTAGTAATATACATTTTAAGTAGATCATCATTAAGACTTCAAATTATCTGATTTATTTGAACTTTTCTTTAATGTCGGTTCAAATAAAGCTGGCAAACTAATGATCTAAGCAGTTCTTAGAAATTGATCTTCAAATTTGAAGAGATTTTAGTTTCCCTGACGAAGCAAACAAATTCATTTTCAAGACATTTTTCTTCTCATGATATGGTACCTAGCACCAGCAAACTTAAGTTATCAAGAAATAACTAAAGAATATGCAATTCTGCCTGCGAGATTCTCATTTCATACTAGCAAACTATTTTTGTTATTAAGGAAATACCATTCAATCTGACACATGATTTTTGCAGGGTTTCTGGAGGGCAGCTTCTGATGCGCCGGCCTGGAGCAAGGCTAGGTCTCATGGCGTATATGTTCTTCATGCATCTATGGTTGCTAGGAGTCATATTATGATACAGCCAATAAATTTAGGTTACAAATTATAAGATTAGAATGTAATATATCTTTTCATTATTCTTTTTACATCTAGTTTATATTCTTTCTCCCTTCAATTAACTGGAACCTGAATTCAACAATTCATAAACAGACCCAAAGATGTATAGTGATAAAAATTCCTCAGACACCATTGCTTCACGGAGTAATGGTTTGAATGGTAGATGGCATGTATTATAGTATCCATGAGTAGTAGGTAATTTCATTATATCGAGAGATCTGCATTAGCTTCCTTCGGCTTTAGGGAATAAAATGTAATTTGTTTTCTGACAAAAGGGTTATATTTTACTCATTTGGGAGATTCAAAATTTTCTATATAGTTTGATCGTTTTTCCTGTTTCCATTTAACTTATTGCTATACTGCCTGCCTTCCTTGGAATTGTTTAATATAGGACAATTCCCCTATAAAGCTTATACTTTATTCAAATTACTCATAACTCTGTTCTTGCTTATTCAATAAGTTAATTTTTCTAAATGACTTAGTTCTTTAAGATTTAGTTATTTCCAACTTCATTGTCTAATTGTTTTATTTGAACATTTGATCATGCACATTTCCTTAGTATTTGATATAGTTTTGTCTCTAAATTTTCATATGCAATCTTCTTTATTGACCAAATGTTGACAAACCATGTCTTGATCAAATTCATCAGTATCAACTATAAATTTGATATTTTTTTTAGAAATGCATTAACTACAAATAGGCCTGTTTTTTTTTAAAAAAATTATTTGGCTTGGTCTTATATACATTTATAATATTTAAATTTTATTTATTTTAACTAATCTCTAAATTTGTATTTGTGCTATGAGCTCAAATGCTTCGGTGGACCCATCTACATTTTGTGCTATGAGCTCAAATGCTTCGGTGGACCGTGTCATAGTTTGCAAGCATTTGGAAATTGATGATGAGATCCTATTTGTTTTTGTTAGTTGTATACATGTGTAGGTGCGAGCCACATTGTTATATATGTATATGTGTACGCGCGCATGTGTGCACATGTGTGAGCGTGTGCCTATCTACGCTTTGTGCTCGTGCGTTGCATGCGCATGTGCATACGCGAGTGTGTGAGAAATCTAGTTTTAAAAAAAATCATAATCGTAATAGGAGCAACTTATCCTACCAAATTCAAACACATTTACTCTGATTTTCATTATATAATCTAAAATTTTAATGGACAAAAATCAAAGAGCGTTTCAAATGATACAAACTATTAAAATGACGTTCTTTAAAAAATAAAAATAAAAAAGTCAAAAGGATGTCCCATCAAAATTATATCCTTAAATTATCTTTATTTTCAATGTTAGTTGTAGTTGTTACAATATGAGAAAACTACTTTAGTATTTGTTACAATTTGTAACACTTAATATAATACTGTTGTAGAGTAGCAATTAATTATAACTGCTACAATTATTTTTAAATGATTTTAATCAATTTAAAATGATTTTGATGAAGTTAAAACAATTTTGAGAGTGTTTTGATACAGTAGTATTCAAAATTTATGATTTAGGAATTAAAATTTTAAGGGTATAAGATTTAGTTACAACTGTTTTAAAATGGTTTTAACTAATTTAAACTGATTTTTATAAAGTTTAAACACCAAGTAGATTAAGAGTATTTTAATATAATAGTAATTTATGTATAAAAATTTTGATTAAAATGAAAGAATTAATTTTTTTTTCATATTTTAACAACTACCAAATAACTTCTATATATTGTAGTAGCTACCAATAACTACTACACAATCGTATCTAAACCTTATGACCTTAAACCCAAATACTATTTTATTACAATACTCCTTACTAATTTTGTCACAATTATTTAAATTTCATCAAAATCATTTTAAAACCTTTATAATAATTATTTAATATCTTATATACATTGTAGTAGTTAAATTACTACAATAACATTGGAAGTAAAAACACAATATTATTGTAACTACTTGATAGCTGTTACATAATATAACACCGACGATAATTGCTACAACAATATTAGATAAGAGATATTTTGGAGATACAATATCTGACGGAGTGTTCTTTTATTTTTATTTTTTTGAATTTTTGAAAAAAAACACCTTTTTGATAATTTGTATAATTTGAGATGCCCGTTTGAATTTTGCCCATTTTTAATCTCTTATTCTCTTTTACAGTTTTGATCTTTTGGTACTAATTCACTTCATTTTACATGATCATCACTAAAATCATGCCCCAACTATAATGTAGTCCAATTTTCTTTTACAAGGCCCAATTTTAGCAAAGAAATCAAATCCAACCATATTACAGTAATATTTAATGGAAAACAACACACAAACAAATCATCCACCCCATCGAAAAGTGATATACATAGTTACTTCATTCATGAAGCATGAATCTAAGATACAAATTTAAAAACTTTCCATTACCTCTCAGCTGTAAAATGGAAACTTTTTTGGTTGCTTGAAGCTTGATATTACACCTGAGAACTCCCATGAATTGGGAATCTTTTAACACTTCAATACATGCCTTTGAAGACAGGATTTGTTCTGCAAATGCTGGCTCCATATTCCTCATATTCTGCTTTCGTGTGGCATGCCTGCAGAATTGAGATGAAAAGAACCTCCACATTATAAAAAGGAGCATTCAGTGAGGAAAAAAGTTTCCAAAATTTCCCAATCACAAATGTCATAATTAACTTGGTGAAATATCTGTAATAGGATTCCTTGATTGTACCTGTTGGGCTGTTCCTTTCGTGTTTCAGTAGAAATGTTAGGTTAGGTCAGTTGCAATTTTTATATTTTTATATTTTCATAGACAGACTCAAAGAAAGTGGATGCTTTGTATAAAATAGGGGAATGTGTTTTCTAGTTGCAGATCCTTATGACTAATAAGAGAAGCTCAAAAGTTGATTTTATTGGAGATTTTTTTTGTCATTATAATGAACATGGTAAGTCCAGCAAAGTCTGCATAAGCTTGTAACATGGGCAATCAAAATGAAAGAAACTTGCAAAAATGCCATTTAAGTTTTTTTTTTTTCAATTTTGTCCTGCATAACTTTGGGACTTTTTTTTTTTGTGGTCAGCAACTTGGATCTGTGTTCCCTTCATTTGAGTTCTTTTTTATTTTTATTTTTTGAGAAATTATTGAATTCGGTTCTATGTATGTAGGAACTCAAGCACTGCCAATTTGTTCACTAAGAATACTCCAACTATAGATATTGTCTAACCCCATCATCCTTTCTCCTCCCTCATGTTCTCATCTACCTTCGAGACATCGAAACTCCTTTGAATATGAAGGTATGTGCAAACATGAATAGTGATCTTTTATCATGGACCTGTAATTGGTGAATTTACGGCCTAATAAAAGTAGTCCAAGATATTAATTCACAGATTCTCTTTTAGTCATAAAAGATCCTTGGGATTAATCTAAACTTTGAAAATGAAATCTTAAAAACAAACTTACAATAAAACACAATATTTAATCCTGATGGTCACTAGCGAATATAGTGCATTTATAGCTAAATATCTATTGCAACCAAAGTCAAGTAAGGTAGACATCACTAAGGTTAATTCATTGGATAGGACAAAAGGGTAAATGGTTTAGGGTTTAGGGTTTAGCGAACTAAGGCATCGATTCTCCTACTTTAACTAATTAACATGTATATCCCTTAAGCAGAGTTTGAATTACCCCATAAAACTCTGGTGTTGATGCAAGGACGGAACCACCAAACCAAACTGCATATCTCTGAACAGGGTGGCTGACAACATTAACTTCAATAGGTTGAGACTGCAGCCAAAACAATCAAAAGATTATTAATATGAAAACTTTGTATTAGATGAAGGGATAGTATTAGTTCAGTTATTACTTTTAGATCTTCCTTGAGTTGGGCATCAGATGATACAATTCTTGCATCCACTATCCGTTTTAGGTCTCGTTGCAATCTCCTATTAAAGTCCTTGAACATAGTAGAACCCCCAGATAATACTATATTCTGCAGAAGATTTTTTTTTTTTTTTTCAAAAAAGAAACATTAATAGCTACCCAAGATGGATAGAATTTATGTAGCCAAAGTATTCTGATTGCTTACCTTATATAGAGCCCTTCTTGTATCGATAGGAGATAATTGAATGCACTTATCAATAACAGCAGGTAGAGGAGTGGTAAAATCACTATTATAAATTTCAGGATGAAAGAAAATCTGCACACATTATATTCCAAAAAGACTTAAAAACATACTCAAATAACAAAAATGTACGAAATAGTGTGATCATATTACGAGTATATTATTACTTGGATGTGAAAATGATGATGGAGCAAAATTACGGATCTTGAAGTATAAAGATGATGCAGTGCATGTGCGAGTTTGATTAGGTTATTTACTATTGTAACATTCCACAGTCTGAAACTTAACAAGCAATGCACGCTCTATTCAATTAGGCAAAAAGAAACTAATATATCATATAAATATATCAAGAATAGATAGCGGACAATCAACAAATAGAAAATCAGAATTAGATACATCATTAACAGAATAATAAAAAGCACTCCAGCTATATTTCCATCACATGGCATATGAGGCGGTTAGGTACCAAGTTATTTGATTCTGGGTCCTACTGTCAATCCGCAATGGCAAACCAACATGTCATCCTTTTCACTTTCAACTCCTTAATCCAATTCCCTCTTTCATACTTAGATGTCCGTAGAATTCAGATGATCAGGAAATCAAGCAAAAAAGGTACACAGAATCTACTTCCATTTTGGTGACCATAATTTCAACTGATGAAACTTCATGATTGGATCTATGATGCATATAAATCAGCTGGCAACCCCTTTGTTGCCCAGTGTGACAGGGCTCCCTAATGTTAAGGAGATTTTAATGTGGTCTTAATAGAGAGCTTTTCCAAATGAGGTCTAATTTCAGGGTTTTACATAAAAGAGTATTGGTTGGCTTTTAGAACAATGAATAAAATTGCATGTAAATAAAAAAAAATATTACATATCAAAAGAATGTTCAACAAGGAAAAATGAAAAAGAGACTATCTAAAATATAGTAGCATACACAAACTACAAATCTATTAAAAAAATTTAAAAGAGGGCCCAGGTAAGTCAGTTACTTGCTTACTTGCAAAGTCAAGTGTTTGTAATTCACCTATCAGCAAGAGTGATTATGCTCCTGGTTGCAATCTGAGGCTAGGGCTCTTGAGCTTAACAACAAAACCAGTCCAACCATGCCTCAATTTGAGATTTCTTCTTTATCATGACACAAGCCACTCATCTCATATCAACTTTGTTCAACTGTGCCCATTTACTGCTTCTAGATATCTATAGGATTATTTTTTAAATCCAATTTGTTACTTTCTAACAGTTTTTCCAGGTATATTTGATATCTAATTGAAAGCAGAACAATATTCTTTTCCATAATTATGTCTCAGACTCCCATTCGAATACCCAACACAGATAGCATCTAGATGTTTGACATGGTTGTTTCTAGTAATCTTTTTACTTGTGATTAATATGGATGTCCATGTTGGACACAGAGTCAGTGTTCGACTGTCAAGTGTCTGAAACAAATTGGAGAGGGGTTAGATGAAAAACCCAAATATCAGTTGGCATATTTGCACTTTAGGCCTTAAAAACAGCAGTCTACAAATCTAGAGAAAAGAAGCCCCATTTGGTTCTTGCAGTCTACTAACTATACCTGAAATTTGATGGTATTTCTTTTGTTATGTTTCTTGTAATCATGAGACTATCAAAGTATGATGAGCAATGGCTCTAATAGGTAGAAACTCATTAAGTACTTTCTCCTCTAAGTTATAATAAAGCCAACCTTTTCTATAGTTTCATGCAGTAGACATTTGATCTTTCCAATCATGGCGGACAGTAGAAGCAGCTTGAAGGTATAAGCCAAATGGAAGATAAATGTAAAGTTTAGTTGTAAGAGAGCTACAACCGTTTTCTTAGGGGAAGATATTTGCTTTCCAAGTGGCTATGCAACACCAATGGATAAGGTAAAAATCTCAAGGCAATAATTATCTAATTTTAACAAGTCTGAACAAATAATGATACATGATAAAACTAGTTGGAGAAACAAAATGTATTCAAGTAAGCAAGACAAGATGGAAATGTTCACCTCTGGACCAAGAAAGCGCTCATATCCAATATCACATGAGTACCGGTTTCCAGTCTTTGGTTTAGCACCAACCCATTGCTTGGTATATTTACCAGGATCTTTATCATGTTTATTGAACTCCTGATATCATATGATAAATATTACTGTCAGTTGTTTCCAAAGAGTGAACTAACACTCAAAGATTCAATAGGATCTTGCAATTAGTTGGATTATCTTTTGTCACACTTCACATATCTTAAAACTTTTGCTATACTCCTATATGATATGTTTGTATCACTTCTAAAACTTAATCACTGACCAAGATTAATATGGCTAAGTATGTTACAGAGAAAGTCCAGCGTCTTGGCAACAGTAAATCCTTCTAAGCGACCAAGTAAACGATGTTGAGATATATTTGGACCTTTAAGTATTAGGTTGAAGTAAAGAGAATATATTTTTTTATTTTATTTTATATGATGTTCATTGATTTAGTAGCCAACCTCACATAGTGGGATAAAAGCTTGGTTGTTGTTCTTATTGTAGAATTGAGTCAATACTACAATAACAACAACAACAACTACGCCTTTAACCAACTAAGAGAGCTTTGTTATATGAATCCTCCTACGCCATTGGCCTCAATCCCCTACTATATACGCATCTATATATAAATGAATTTTATCCTATTTTATCATTGTTAATCAAGTCTTACTAAAAAAGGTAGGTATCATTACTCAGTAGTCAGTAGCATGGTTTAATAATACTAGGTCTTATTTGTCAATTGCTCATGGAAACAGGAACCTTATGAAATCCCTATACATCATAACCATTTCATAGAGTTGAAAAGTCATTTTTGTGTGAATGAAAGATAAACACTTTGATATTTACGTTTTTAATGTTCCACATTTTTGCATACATTTTATGTGTACTACTTTTCGGAACAAATCTTTTTCTTGCAAAAGATACATGAGAAAGCAGAAAATTGATCCACAGAATTAACAAACGGACCATACATGAATAATTGGCCTGGCCATATTTTAGCTAGCAAATGAAAATGTAACTTACCTTGACAATGTCTGAGCAAGTGTAGCAATAAGTTTCTTTGATCTTCCTTGCTACATCAAAAGAATCTTCTGGAGGTATATGTTCACCCCTTTCCTACAGGAGCGGATATAATTAATCATCAGTAATTTATGTCAGAATGGGTAATACTTCTATGTAATTAGTGTCCATGTTCTTGTCAAACTCATTTACAAATCAAAATTGGGAATCCAGGTGGTTTTCGTGAAAAGCAATAATTTCATGACAATATGAATTGATATTCAATTTTTAAGGAACTATGAGCTTGCATGTTTGCATCAAAAGTTAGTTCTACGTTCCTGTCTTTTTATATTAGTACTAGAGAATCCATTGATCATATTCAAGATAAACCTCGGTGTATATTGTTTGTGGACGATACAGTCCAAGTTGATGTAAGTGTAATTAGATTAAATTTGACATTTGAATTGTAGAGAAATTCAAAACTAAAAGGTTTAAGTTAAAAGAAAATTTGAATACTTGAAATGCAATTTGAATAATAAGAAAAGAAGTGATAGAATAGTTAAGATAAGTGAATATGAAATTCATTTAACCAAAAAAATTAGATATCTTAGGTTTTTTTTTGTAAATCAAAAGAAGATATTGGTGAAGAAATGATTAGTAGCACAGGAGATGGGTGGCTGAAATGGAAAGGAACATCCAAAGTCCTAAATGACTGTAGTGTGCCCTTTAGTGTAAAAGAAATTTGTTATAAGACTATGGTATGACTTGCTATATTTTATGGATTAAAGTAAGTGCAGTTGGATATATAGATCCTTCTACGCGATTGGACTCGATCTCCTACTATACCATCATTTATATTTAAATAAATTTTATAGTATTTTATAGTTGATAATCAAATATTCTTTAGTCTACCTCTTCCTCGATTAATATGCTTATTTGTTATAATCTCAAATCGCCTAACTGAGACATTTATTGATCGCTTAAGTACATGTCTATGTCATCTTAAATGTGTCTCCCACAGTTTTTCCTCAATTAAAGCAACCCAACTTTAATATTTTTATTTCTTATTGTGTCATTCTCATATGTTCATACATCCACTTTAATTTATAACCCAATAGTCAACTTCATATAACATAACAGATTTTATAAAACTTCCTTGAAGTTTTAGAGGTACCTTACAACCACAAAGAAGTCACAAAGAAGTCCTCCTTCGTTTCAACCATTCTGTTTGAATCTTATGTAAAACATCTCTATCAACTTCTTCACTCTTTTGCAAAAACAAACCTAGATACTCAAAGCTCAAAGTTATAGGTAACTCGTATCTCAAATCTTAGCAATTGTCTTACTACATCTATAACTACTAAATTTAAATTCCATATGTTCTATTTTTACTCTTATCTTAAAATATGCATCCAAGAGAAATTAGCTATAACTCTAATTGAGGACACAATGGGAGAAAATAGGTTGAAATGTCAGATTCATGGTCATGTTCATAGATGACCAACAATTTTATAGTTAGAAGAGCTAATCAGTTGGAGTTGAAAGCGAAAGGGTAGAGAAAACAAAAAATTGTTAATCAATGAATAAAAAAAAAATTGACTATTGCTGGTGATATCAGTTGGCACGGAGATTGATGGAGGATAAGATTCATGTAGTATATCCTAAATAATTTGGACAAGCACAGCTTAATGATGATAAACTTGCAGATTCTGATATTTGAACTCATTATCTCTCATCTATACCCATGTTTGGCATAGACACTCCAACACCAATATTCTAAGTAGACACTTAACATTCCTATGAATTGCATGTACAAATTTCTAGAAATAGCATAGGAATGTTTAGATCCTCACCCATATTGGATACTAATAACTGAGTCAAGTAACATAGAGGCAAAGTGCACATGAAATACACAAGTATTCTTGACTGAGAATGCAACATAGGATACCAGTCAGCATTCATAGTTAAAAAGGAACCTGGTTTGAGTCGTAGGATAGCATATGATAAGTTCCAGAAATTATAGAAAGAAGTTCACTTTTTCTTCCCTGAATTATAATCACTTTAAATCATTATAAACTATTTCTTGTCAATTTATCTGAAAGTATACTAAAAAAACATTACCACTCATTATGATATCAGGTTCTAGTCCACCATCCACGATCAATATACTAGTGTAGTGTCCATTAATACAAATGAAATTGTAATCTGGAACCAAAATCCATGCAGACAGGCACCAGTAATGTGCCAATTAAACTTTTGAAATATTCTGCATTTACTTTTCTTTTCCTTTTGGAGATGTACAGAAGAAATTATATAAAGGGATTTTAACATGTGACTCCCTTCACTGACATTCTTGCGGTCAAAGTTGTCGAACCAGTGGCAGCCCAAAAAGTATGTCACCTCTTTGTCTGAGAGGGAAGATGAGATTCTTGCGCGTTGCCCTTTAGCCCTTCGACCAGCATCATGACTCATGTTAGCACTCAGCATTGATAGCACATACCAACATGGCCAACTGACAGAGCCATCTTATTAGAAGCTAAATAGTTAATGATATACACTTATTCCACAAAGTTTTACATTAAGCCCAGTGAGTCTCAATTGTTGGGTTGGACACCATATTAAGCTTAGTAGGCTCAGCTATAATTCAAGTGCCAAATAAATCCCTATTTGATGGTTTTAGAATTATGAACACTGAGACAACAGGAACTTGGGAAATATAATGGAGTGATTTTGGAGGCTATACAAGACCAGAAAAACTTGTACAGAAGAAAGCCTTCCTCTAGTTGTGAGTTTTTTTATACATATATAGGGAGTTTTAGAGGTGAGGTTTTCCACTATTCTCTATCAATGTCGAGAGAGTAGATAGGGAGAATTAAAAGGTCTCTTATGGTTTGAAGTGCAGATGCTCACACTGTTGTTAAAGTGGTCTCCAACCTCATCTAATGATATTAAAGACATTGATGATCCCAATAAGTGGTATCAAAACCGAGGTTACAAAATTGTTGAATAGTGCATTAGGACTTCGTAGTGGGTGACATAATTAAAAGTTTCATTCCACATTGGTTGGCGCGGGCAAAACATTTTGTTCCACCCATAGAATGGCATGTGGAACTCTCTAAGATGACAACCCGGGTGTGAGGAATTCCACAATGACGGCAACGCAGGTAGAGGTTTTCATTTAGGCATATGAGACTTCCATGACGAAAGTAACACAGTGTAATGCTTTCACAGAGCAACACAACTAAGGCTAGGGTTCGGTACTCTCAATTTTTTTCTTTATCCATCTTCGAGGTTCTTCCTTCTCTCCTCCTCAATCCTTTGTCCTCGTTGGTACTTTTGCACCATGTGTCAACCCTGTTCGCCCAGGACTAACACATGTCATTCCAGCTGCGGACACTAATCATGGCTCAAAATGAATTTCATTATCTTGGTCAGTAGAAGAGTTAGCATATGGCATATATATCTGAGCATGACAAGGACTTAACATTCTCAATCCAGTAGTTTGATGATAGGTTTAGGGGGCGTTTGGTTTACATGTTTTCCATTTTCATTTTTTAGAAAATGCACGTGTTCCAAAAAATAATGTTTAGTTTATATTTTCCATCTCTGTTTTCTTAAAAAATAGATAGCATTTTCTGGAAAAATAGAGAATGTCTAAAAGTCATTTTCTATTTTCTAGAAAATGCGCATTTTTTTAGAAAATAAAAATAGAAAACATGTAAACCAAACGCCCCCTTAGTTTTTCTTTATGGTGCCTGAGGATATAAATGTTGATGGAGCAGCCTAGTAGGGTCTATAAAGCACTCTACTTGGCAGAGGGATGAGTAAGTCATCAATTATCAAAGAGAGTGATTGGGAGATAATAAAGGCAAGAGCAATTAGTCAATCATTGTTGAATTTTGTAACTATATTTTATGCTAGAAAACCATTTTCTGGAAAAAAAAAAAAACACCTTTCCTCTAGCATAAATTTCTTCTAAGAAGAATAAATAAAAACTAAGATTAATCTACCACCAAAGTGAAGTACCAAATGATTCATGTCTATAATCAGAAAAGTTTAAGTGTGAGAAGATGGAGTAAAGGAAGAACTGGCAAAAAATTGGAAGTTTTTTAAACATATACTATCCTTGTGACCATTGAACGAATTCATTATTTGTCAGATAACCTAGCAAAGCATTTCATGTTTGTGATTACAACTAATAAATGGTGCCTCTCTTTGCCATCCAAGCAAATCATCAGTGTAACAACCATGTTATGCATGCCTGTGAGGTCATGATAAGTTTAGCCTCGAAAGAACTGTAAATTATATAGTTTTGAGGGTCAAATCTATTTCAATCTACAAGATGAGGATATCATAAATTGATAACAGCTGAAGTAAACGCATGATTGAGAGAGTATACTAGAGTCTAGATTAATAGGCATAAAGGTGTTGATTCATGATTCTCTACCTTCATAAGTTGCTGGATGAAATGAGTAGCATCCTTGCCTGCGATAGGTATTGATCTAATACTACTGCCAATCACATAACCATCTGCAACTGGCACAACATGTGTAGCACCATCACCAACATCAACAACAACACCTGTCATTTCACACTAGAAAGTTGAAATTGTATATTAGCCAACATGAAATTTTACAAGAAATGATAGTACAGGACTACAGATTAAGGAAACTATATGGCCCAAAAATCTTTACACCTAATGAAGTTAGCAATCGCAGTTTGCCATTTCAAAGCTAGCCATTGGTTACAGAATTCAAATGGATGAGTAGCCAAATTTTTTATTTTTCTTTCCAGCTTTTTACCCTACACGTATGAGAGATTTAAATACAAAAAGAAACTTAAGGGACAAAAATGTGTTCCTTCAGCATTTCACAGAGTGAAAATAATAAAGTTGCTGGAATTTTATGGCAGAAAGATTTTCAGTACATTGGCTAACTGGAGCAAAGACTCACTAACAAAAAATGCGGATGGAAATAAAGTGGCAGAAAGACTCCAGCCACCATTTTCCTCAGGTTCCTTTGGAAAATGGAGAAACTGAAGAATCTTTGCCAAATTTGGCACAAATCTACTTTGACCTAATTTGAGCAGAAAAGCTACTGTTTTCATGCAATGGGCTCAAATCCGACCCAAAATTAAAAATCAGTTTTTCAAATATATTTTTTTATTAAAATTTTGAAATTTAAGTTCCTTCCCCATTTCCTTCCCTCTAAGAAAAGGGTTGAAAGGAAACTCTCCTTTTTCCCCCTTGCTTTCAGGGAAAATAAAACTAGCAAAATATTCCTCTAAAGTTCTATAATTTTTCTCCGATGCCGTTTCTTTCCCTGTCTATTTCCTTCCCTCATAGGAAACTGAGCCTGAATACTAAGCATAGCATTGTATGACCTGTCGAATCAACTAGCTTGCTTGTCAGCACCCACTTGGTATAAGCTACTCATACAGCCTCCTGATGCGGTAATTAAACATTCACTATTAAGATATTGTAAAATATGCCGTAGGATCATTATTTCTGGCCGGATTTTACCTTGTAACAATACCACGTCTAAGGATCTTGGTCCAGAACCAATTCTCAGGTTGCTCAATTTACCTACAAGCTATAACATGAATTCTACCATTAGATGCTAATCCATGTCTGTCATTTCAGCCTGTAAGGGGCCAAGCACAGCGATCAAATGCCACCCACAGTATAAGCTCACGAGACAAGGAGCATGATATTAATTGCTTATGCAAATATGAAAAACCTATTGGAGTTGGTGGTGATGCAATCTGAGCGCAGACAAAATGACGGTATAACACCGTTTTGGCAAAGTCGAAGCTAGAGTTGGACTCTATCTCTTTAAGATGAATTTACCCCGCACGCAGTGCTCACGGAATATGGCAATCGTCTCCCAAGATACAACGACTTTTCTTGTGATAGCAGCACTACAAATCGGAAGACCTACAAACCAAAGAAGCTTCTCAAACTCTCCAATGCAAGTATGGAATGCAATGCTTGCTTTGCTTGGAATGAATTGAGTGATTAGATGAAGATGTGAGGGATCTTATTTATACTAAATGAAGGGGTATAAGAATCTCTTGGTTCAATTAGATCTCATCCATCCATCTTGAATTGGATGATCTTGATCGCATCCTTTCCCAAGAGACACACTACCTCTTAATTAGATGCCACCCTTTAGAAATCAATGGATGAGATTGAGCCATCCAAAGGGC
>JBAMIE010000049.1:6606754-6632122 GCA_037177295.1 Kaempferia parviflora | reverse complement strand
TATCATGGGGCAAACCACATAATTGCTAGCTATGGATCATAACTCGTTAGATATAGACACCGTGGTAGTCGGGTAGAGATGACAAAGACCTTGGAAATTATTTGTTCTTATCGTCTTGTGTAATGAAATCCATCTTATTCGGAGAAACAAAGAATAGAGACAAGGGTGGATGATGACTACTCTTTCCCAGTATAGTGACGGTGGATCAACCTTGAAAGCTTATCCACGCTTATTGAACTTCTTGATGCTCGTGTTTTTAGTATATTTAAGCTCTTTCTCGCCACACAATCTATTGAAGGTTGATCATTCGACATTTACCAATAGATTTTCTAAAGTTTATTTGCACCAATCGTTGTTGTAGCAAAAGGTGAGTGCTCACTTTAGGTGCCCGTCCATCTCCAAATTATGTGAACGGAGAGCGGGAGAGCGACCTATTGAATGGTTGTTGCCGCATATGGAAGACACTCATGTTTAATGCCGTGCACATTTGGTTAGAAATAAGAGCATCCGTAATAGGACCTCTCATTGCTGATGTGATAGTGGTGGAAGGGAGCTCCTTGCACTTGGTTTAGCTTAGTCTCGAGTGAGGATAGGAAACAGAGCTAACTTAGAAAGTTTTGGGAAAGCTCTCAAGAATTAGCATAAAGACTACAAGGCCTGTTAGAGAATAAACATAAAGACTACAATAAGAATTATAAATCTTGGATACAACATGCCCCATTGATAGCCCTGTTAGAGAAGTTCTGATTCTTGGTATCAGATTTTGCAATTATACATGGCACGGTCATTGCCGATGTCCATCTGGAAGTGGCACAACTTTGAAGAATGGAACACTTCTTTGAGGTAACGATCCATCTTCTTCGTCATCATCAAACTCAAGAAGGTAACTTGAAACCAACAGAAAAAAGAAAAAAGAAACAGACCGTATCAGATAAGTTAATAAATGCGAAACTTAAGAACAAAAAATCATGAATGAGCTGAGAAGCAATGTGTGTGATATAATAATTTCAAGTTACCTTGATTATTGTTAGAACAAGTATGTTGTTTATATTGGATACACGAAGTCACTGTGACAGCTCTAATAACTACTTAAGAACATATTGGGAAGACGATGCAAAGATCCAAATGCAAAAGACCTCTGATGACATTTTGAGTCGGACTAGGACAATCTGTTGAATGTTCGATGATAACCCCACTAATTTAGCGAGACACAGGACTTTTGATCCTTGTTTCTTTCAAGAAGTAACATAATACTTCTCTCAGAAGTTCTTATCTACAAACTAATGATAATAAAGGACTATTCAAGAAGGTGGTTATTCGACTGATTTTTTTCCAACTAAAAAAATAAACTGATTTTAAGATTCTTAATGCAAGTATCAGTGATCAAGCGGTATTACATATGGGGTGCATAACTATGATTCTGTACCTTCCCTATAGGATCTTGCATAGATAACATAGCTAGCTAATCTAAAGGTTAGAGCAAATAGCAGCAATAAATAACTAATAGAAAAAGGGAAAGAGATTGCTTACTCGTCGGTTTTTCTCTGCAAGTGTCCAGCCAAAATAGGGAACCATGAGAAAAGAGAAATTAATATGTTGTTATGTGCTTCAAAAGAATGTAGAACAAAAAATATATTTCAGAGATCATAAATTAAATATGACAAGTCTGTAATGTCACATAGATGAACAGAAAATTTGTCATTTCTCACAGAGCTATTACGAAGTACTTTATTGATTCCATGCAAAAAGGGCAAGTTAAACTATTAAACAAGATCTGACTGATTATGCCTGTTTTATAATTGAAAATTTTTAGAAATTATTTTAACCTGTAGCAAATTGTTAAAATACAACTTAAACTTAAACTCAATATTCAAGCATTGCATAAGATATTCAAGCATTGCATAAGATAATATCAAAACTTAAACTCAATATTCAATATCCAAATATAACTTAATAATAAACATTTATAACAATCAAATATTAATAAAAATATTTTTAATAACTATATTTTATATTCCAAAAAATGTTGAAACTGTATCGGCGACATGATACGGAACCAAAACCATATCGTTCCAATCATATACCGAAACTCCGACATGGATCAAAATTTTAAACCTTGATTACAGTATCATGCCATGTGGCATTATGTACTTGCACTACCAAGCACACCCCAGTGCCAAACCACATGTGCCAAAAATGATACACATGCATGGGAATGTTGCGTAAGCATTTCATATATTTCCAACCATGCTAAAGTTTGGCATATTAAAATATAAAAAAATAACCTTGCGATGAGAATTGACCACAGTTGCCTTGTACAAAGCAGTAGTGCTAGGGTAGACAGCCAATACATGTCTGCCTGGCTGGAATTCTGGTGCACTAGAAGGGTCATTTTTCTTTGGAAAAGGAATAATATGAGATGCAGGTAGCTTGTACTTCCTGAAATTGTTGTTAAGAAAAAATTATCATCAGGGACACATGGGTCAAAGTTCATTAATTTCACATAAGAAATGAAAATTAACAAAGGGCAATCCTATATCTATTAGGTGTATACTGTGTTTATCAACAGATAATCATGCAAATAAAACATTGACTGGCTACAATTAAACAAGACCAGATGACCAAGCCATAAGTGAAAGACAAGATTTCTAGATCGATCTGATCATTTAAATATAAAACTTCAAGAACTACCACTTGGTCCTTACAAGTGAAATAAATATTCCAATATTTTCCCATGGATAAACAATCTGCAGTCACATTTCAGTTCCGTGAAAAATAAAAAATGTAATTCTATTAGAAATCCACATACTTATGAGGAGCACAGGACACTAATAATTCAAGGAACAAAAAAGATTTCAAAACACATGAAGAAAAGCGGACACACACGATAGTAGCCACAGCTAACATTCAGGAGCACAGGTGAAGGAACAAACTGAATGTTGAGGACAATATAGGAGATTTTTACTACCTGACAAGATGAAAAGTTGCAACAATTACCAGTTTACTGGCATTTATTACAGTGTGAAAAAAAAAAATATCAAATTATTATCATCTTCAAAAGTATATTAAAGAAGAAAGCTCATGTATTTATAAGTTATAATCCCTAAGGCTAATGACACTAAAGTAGCAATTGAGACTAAACTCATAACTTACAACACTCAAATTGGAGCATAAACATCCATCATGCTTCACGTCACATAAGAACATAAATTCATTCCCACTAAGTGAGCAATAGTCTATCCTTTTCATGTTGCGTTGATCTTGTTTGGCATAGCATCATCTTAGACGTATTCATCTTCAATATATTTACCGTGTTCATAAATCACTAAATTTCTTGCAATACAAAGTCATTTATCATAATGTATACTCATCGATCTAATAAGTTAAATATAAGATATTCAAGGTATTTTTGTTTGATACAAGTTTAAAATCTCAAGCCGTGTTAAAGAGCTGACAAAGTTTTGGTCTTTGATTGGACCCATATGTTAAATTCGGTCATCACTAGAGGGAGCTACAACACTTATTTCTTGATATTCTACATTACTAGGTTGCTATAACATAGTTGCAATTCTTGAATTGGATCTTCTATCATCAGTAGAATGCTTCAATTTCAGGTGTTCATGCTTCTTATAGAGCAAATCTTTCTTTTAAACCTCTTTAATATAGTGTAAAATTCTTAATACTGGACAAGAATTTTTAGGCTTCTCTGTTTACTAACAAATAGCACCGACTATTAAGAAGATATGCGACATAAATCAGCTTTATTAGAAATATTAGATATCAAAAACAATCTTCAAAAATCATCACCATTCCTTGACCAAAGATTATGATATAGGACAAGCAGAGTATCTATAGGTTTGCATCCAAGTTAGACATGATAAGATCATAATTCTTTCAGGATAAGAATGCACCTTTGGAACTATAAGTAACTTTCCTCCCAAGATATCTTGAATTTACCAAAATTTTGTGGCAAACTCATTTGTGAGGCCTTGCTCTTCATTGCTTGTCAAAATAATATAGTAACATATACTATCAGAACTACCATCCCATTGGTGTTATGTCTAAATAAATCATGCATGGTATGCTTTGCTGCACTTTCGAGAAGCTGATGATTCTTGAGCTCGACAACCCATTTGCTACGAAGCAATGGTACATGTCAATATGTCATTTAGTAAATGACACCTTATGAAGAAAAGCAATATGCAAAGGTGGACTACATATATTCAAGGGGCATTATTAATGCACAAAATTTTAATTAAAGTCAAAAATTAATTTTATGCTTAAAGTACATCAAGGACTAAAGAGGGTGTTGTTCTACATAAATTAATTAAGAATGATGATTAATAAAGTTAATAAAATAGCAACAAAAAAAAACATTATTTAAATTGAACTTGAACCTAGAATGTTCAAGTTGCCAAGATTATAGTGACAATAGTGTCTAGCATGTTCACTTTCTTTGCATTGGACTTGATTAGGAAGGTTGGAAGATTGACCAACAAACTTTTTATTTTGGACACAAACAAGGGGTCAAGACAACAATGTCAGATGCTAGTGGTAGATAGAGCGAGATTTAGAAATAAACAATGAGGTCAAAGGCGGACTACATATATTTAAGGGATATTATTAGTGCACAAAGTTTTAATTAAAGTTAAAAATTAAAATATAATGCTTAAAGTAATCAAGGACTTAAGGGTGTTGTTCTACATAGATTAATTAAGAATTATCATTAATAAATATAATAAAATAACAAAAAAATGTTATTCTAATTGAACTTGAACCTAGAATGTCCAAGTTGTCGAGATTATGGCGACAATAGTGTCTATCATCACTTTCTTTGCATTGGACTTGATTAGGAAGGTTGGAAGATTGACTAAACAACAACAACAACAACTAAGTCTTTTCTCACTAGGTGAGGTTGGCTATATAGATCCTTTTACGCCATTAAGCTATATCTTCTACTATAGCATCATCTATACTTAAATACATTTTATCTTATTTTATTGTTGCTAACAAAGTTTTTGGTCTTCCTCTTGCTCGTTTGATATGCGTGTTTGTCATAGTTTCACATCGCCTAACTGGAGCATTTATTGGGCATCTAAGTACATGTCGTACCGTGTCTTTCGGAGTTTTCCCTCAATAGATGCAACTCCGACTTCCTCTCTAATGCTCTCATTTCTTATTCTGTTCATCCTCGTATGTCCACACATCCACCTTAACAACCTTATCTCTGCAACGCTCATCTTCAGCTCATGTGCTCGAGTCATAGCCCAACATTCAGCTCCATATAACATAACAGGCCTAACTGCGATTTTGTAAAACTTTCCTTTAAATTTTAGAGATACTTTACGATCACATAAAACATCCGACGCTCTCCTCCATTTCAACCATCCTGCTTGTATTCTAGGTAAGACATCTCTCAATCCCTCCATCGTTTTACAAAAATGATCCTAAATATTTAAAGCTCTTAATGTCAGATAACTCATTATCTCCTATCTTAACAATTGTCTCATCATGTCTAATATTGTTAAACTTAAATTCCATATATTTGTCTTTATTCTATTAAACATAAAACCTTTCCCTTCTAGTGTTTCCGCCAAGATTCTAGTTTAGTATTACTTCTTCATGTGTTTCATCTACCAAAACAATATCATCTGCAAACAACATGCACCAAGGTACTATGTCTTGAATGTGTATAGTGAGTTCGTTCATAATTAGTGTAAAAAGATAGGGACTTAGAGTTGACCCTTGATGTAACCCTATCTTTATTGGAAATACTTCAGTTACTCCGTCTGAAGTCTTTACTCGGATCGTTATATCCTCATACATATCCTTAATTAGTTCATATGTTACGCTAACACCTCTTTTTTCTAGAATTCTCCATATAATTTCTATTGGGACTCTATCATAAGATTTTTCTAAGTCAATGAATACTATGTCTAGATCTTGTTTGTGCTCCCGATATTTTTCAATTAGTTGTATTTTTCAATTAGTTGTCTAAAAAGATATATACCTCCTATTGTCGACCTTCTAGGCATGAATCCAAATTGATTTTTGATTACCTGGTCTCCTTAATCTTTTTCTATTAATTTTTCCCAATTTCATGATATTACTCATTAGTTTAATACCCTTATAATTTACACAATTTTGTACGTCTGCCTTGTTCTCATAGGTATGATTCATTAGTTTAATAACAAACTTTTTATTTTGGACACAAATTAGGGGACAACAATGTCAGATGCTAGTGGTAGATAGAGCAAGATTTAGAAATAATTAATGAGGTAGTAAACTCCAACAGACACGTAACCACCACCTATCATTAGTATGATAAAATAGACACAACAATTTGAAATTTTGATAAGGATAATAAATTTAAAGGAAATTGTGAAACAAGGATAATGGAGAAATGTGTAAAGATCTTTGTCAAGTGAAAGGGAATGTGTGATCAATTAGCCAAAGAGAAATGTCACAGACAAAGTGAAGAGTGGAGAACAATTCAGGGTTACATGTCACAAGAAAATTCACTAGAATGAAGCAACAATGGAGTCTTTGAATTTATCACAAAAGCAATACTAGAGGAGGTTATAAAGCAACAAATTTGGATAAATTAGATGCAATTCTGAACAAAGATTACACTGCTTATGCTTCACAGAACTAATGGTAACAGTTTAAGATGCTAGAGCAAAATGTGCTAGTGACACATGCAATAGAGGGTCAACAAATTTCTCCTGATAAAGCTTTGCTGAATAGTTGGTGAAACCATAATGAACATATGGTGGAAATGCACTTCATACATGAACATGTCCACACCCACACAACCTCTACAATGAATAACGCAATATAAGCAATAACTTCAGATGAAAAATGAGATTGTCGATGTATAAGGACAAGTGTGAAGAGTCAAAGACTAGCTTCTATAAGTGGCAGAGCATCAGAATGTGATAACACTAGCTTCTATAAGTGGATGTGACCATGTGACACTGAGAATCATGAAGACCAGATAGAAATTTAGCCATCTGCAACTCTTCATGGTTGAGTTTTAGAACATTGAAATCCATGGAGATAACATTATATAGAACAAGTTCATCCCACTTGCCATGTGCAAGTGTTGTTCATATGAAATCTTTCCCATCTTCGGTCTTCAAAGTTCTCATCTTTCAGACTTCAAAGTTCTCATATGAATGTTCGCTACTATTACTAAGATCACTCCACCCAAGCTCACACCTTGAGTTTTGCAATGCTCGCTACTTCCTCCTACTCATCATGGCATTGTGCTCACCCCAATGATTGAATGTGGGTGACACACTTAAGTGCCATCCATTTCCAGGGATATCTGATTTGGCAAGTGAATTATTTACACGCTCCTTGGAGGATTTCAACTCCCATGACCACCGTTATGTTACCATCCTGTTGTCTTAATCAACCAACATCCTTTTTGATATCTATGTTAGTGCATAGTTGGGCACTATATTCCTCTCTTTTGGTTCATCTTGCTTCGCTGATTCTTACCAAAACATAGCCCAATTGGAGCTCTCAATTACTCAATGCAGCTCAATGGAGCAACTACATTATCCTACCTATTTCAAGTTTGAGAATAGATCCAAGGCATTGCACCCTTGATGCCTCTAATCATTAGCTTTACTTAATAGAACTCACACATTGGAACACCAGATATCTTGAGGGAAACTTCAGGTAATAAGAAACTAGCCTTTTAACTAGAGGATCATCCCTTCTAATTGAAAATATCCTTATATGTAACATACTGTTTGCTTGTGAGATTACAACCACTGGAGTATATCCTATAATATCTCAGAAGTGTAGAGGAGCATCACTAAATCAGTTAGAATTAACTGTGTATGTTTGAGAAATCATTTTTAAAAGGAAAAAAAAATTGAGATCTATACTTTGAAATGCTGATTAAGTGGCATCCTCATCGGCAGTAACCCTAGGAAGAGAAACGAAAGAAATAGTTTACACAGTCAAAGAATTACATACCAATAATGGACTATTTCTTGTCCTAGGAAGAGAGAAAAGATAAGATCTATCCATTATATTTGAAGCTGAAGGGAGGTGATCAAGTGAATCTGAGGTGAAAACAAGTTATGGAAGGAGATTTATTGAGGGTAGAAGATGGGTTTTGGTAAACAGAAGCAGAGGGATTGAGGGTGGATCCAATGTTGTGGATTGTTGGAGGAAGAAGACAATTGGAAGCAGAAGAGGGAGCTGGCAAGGCTAGGAATCAAGTGTCCATTTGCCACCAAGGGACTCAAGTGACTAGAGAATCTAGTGATGGAATTCATTCATAAAAAAAGAGTCTAACAGAGAAGAATTTGGTAATGGAACTCGCAGAGGTTAGAATCCTAGGGTTTAACGAAGGGAGGGAGGGAATGCTTAGAAAGAAGAAAGTGGCAAAAGAAGGGACTTATAGGGAGGCTTGTGGAGGAGAGATGTTTGCAATGAGCAAACAAAGGTTAAAAAAAAAAAAAAAAAAAGGAGAATCTTAGGCATGGATGGGAAGGGGTGATAGTGGCATAGTCAAGAAGGGTGATGCAGAAGAATGGGGCAACAACAAAGAGAGAGGAGGAAAGATTTTGATAACAAGTAGAAAGGGTTCCTATGTTGTTCCATTAATTAGTGATTATATCCCATGTATGTATAACGCATCACTAATTGGCACTTAAGTAGAAAAAGTTCAAATCTTATTCCATTAGTCAGCAACTATACCTCCATAACCCACAAGCTTATTGACACTCAAATAAGTAGCAATATGAGACTACCCCATCACTTTTAAGTAGCAAGTACTAAAGTGAAAAAGAAAATAGACAAAAACTTTCCTTTTAAAATTGATTGGGGGATATAGATTCTGATTGTAAAGCAAACATTTGATTCAATTAAATTTGGAACATAGTACCTAGGTTTTCATTTTAAATAAAGAAGATAAATCATTTGGTCATTATGATCATTCAACCTTGGAGTGATAGAGAATAAACAAAGTAACTTTGCTTTTAGGAACTTATATTATCACCAATCATATGTTTTAATCTTTTTCATTCCCACCCTGAGCAAATGGAGGGAATAGAAACTTGATGAGTGAACTTTATGTTTCCATCAAACTTCTTATGAATATATCCTAAAAGAAGTTATTACATATGTTCTCAATCTTGTAAACAAATCCAAGGCATAAAGTATCAACGTCATCTAGCTTGCTTACTATACTATAAAAATACTTTTAAACAAGCTTCAAATTTTTAGTCGTACCAGAGTTTCCTTCTCTAATCGAATTGATACAATTTCAGCATTGTATCATCTTGTGTTGGTACAGTTTTGATACTTATTTGATTAATTATTATTAATAACATAATTAATTCTACGTAATATAAGTTGTATCTTGTAATTAATTTTTTATTGAAATTAATTGTTACTTAATAATTAATTACATTGCTAATATATGTTTATTCTTTTGTTTATATTTGTTGATTAGTTTGATCACCTCAGTCCTCAAAATTAAAAAAGTTTTGCAACCAATAAGTTTTAATTTTTAACTTTAGTGATTATTTAATTTGCATTCCTTTTTTTCTCCACTTCACAGATGCTTCTTCTTGTGCAGCCCTCCCATGGTTCACAACACCTGCCTACTACCCACTCGCTCGTCCATCAGCCGCTTCCATGTTATAACTTGCTCATAGCCACTATTTATTGCCCCTCCCCCTAGTAATCCTTCTCTCTTTTTCTCTTTTTCTCCTTTTCACCCTTCTCTCCCTCAGTTTATCTTCTCTCTCTATTTTCATCAACTCCTATGTCAAATGTTGTGTCGTGCTAGCCAGTGGGCAAAATGCCAAATTGTCTATTTGTTCAACACAACACTTCAGACCATGGACAAAACATCAAGAAAAAAATCTTTGCTAATATTAGATATTAAAACTTATCTATTTTTTGCATTTTAAATTTTTTATATACTAATTAACCTAAGTCAAACAAATATTTTGACTTTTGGGGTCGAATAGGGGAGTCCATCGAGAAGATATAGTGATTAGAATCAGGTAGGTCCATATCGAACTCAATTTGAATTTATTTTGGTCACTTTAAAATTAAATCCAAGTTTAAAATTGAATTTAATTTTATACATACGAGAGTTTGGTTCAATCATATTTAATTTAGTGATATTTTTAAAAGGTAAAAAATTATTATTTAATTCATATTTCCTTTCTCTCTCTCTCATCCAACCCACCGCACTTGCTCACTGCAACTGTCGCTCGCTTGCCTACCACCACGTTGCAGCTTGCCCGCTGCACCTTTCTCTAGTAATCTTCCTCCCTTCTCCTCCCTTCTCTCCTTCTCTACTCTCCAATGTCTCCTTCGGTCTCTCTTCTCTCTATGTTTCCACCAGCTCATATGTTGAATCATGTGTACTGGTGGTTGGCATGTGGAATGGCAAAATTCACCCATGCTGACCAATTTGACACAACTTCAAACTATGCTTTCTGAAAAGGTATCACATATATTTGCAAACTTGTACACTAACTATCTATATGATCTTGCCCATAGCCATCTTGCTCCCACACAAAGATGAAGTGCAGAAGCACAATACAATACCACAAAGAAAGTTTTGTTTACTTTGGCAATTAATCTCTAACGAGTTTCTTCCGTAACAAACTAGCAAACTCTAGTTACCTATGTGGCTGCATTGATATTGTAAATCCAACAAATCAGATAATAGTGTGGGGTCGGGTTTTTTTCCCATTGTTGTTTGCTAGTGGAAGTTTGTAGCTTCCTTTGTCAATGATCAGAGTAACATGAGAATAAACTTGATCATAATGTGGCAACAATATTAAGTCAGTTCACATATAAAAATGGTATAAATGATCAGTGTTATTTTGGACAAGAAATTAATTGTATTTTTTACATGGCTCTTTCAATTGCACTATATCAATAGCATACTTTGTTTTGCAAAGCTAATATGAATAGGAATGCAAAATAAATTTCCATTACACAAGAAAGAAGTTGTGGGTTGAAGCTTTTTCTGAATGCAGTACACTCTATTATTCTTTTATTAGGTATTGAAATGAGAACTTTTCAAACAATCAAGATTACCTTTGTTGTGCACTTTCTTCGTCATCACCAGGTTCCTCATCAAGCACTTCAAATCTGCATATTTTCACAAATAGTAAATAAGGTTCCATACTACTCTTCACATAAAATTGCAATTTTGGATTAGTTTACATAAATGTAAATGGATAATGGATAGCCTTACAAAGGCAGAACGACATATGGGCCCATCTATGAGTAGTAATATAGATTTATCATATATGTGCCTATATATAAATGCTTTTAGGGCAACCCAAAATGACAATTCAATCTTCATTACATAAAGAGATTGCATGACTTTCCAACATCTAATAATTCAATACTTTTATATGTATAGTACTAGCTCATTTCTCACCATCCCATTTCTCATTATTTTATTAGTTCAAGCTAGCACAACCTTAACTTTTAATTCACAGTCATGACACTGAACTTCTTCTTTCCCATCTTTTAAACACAATAGTGAATAATTAATTATGGGAAAAAAAATACAATATCCAAAACCTACAAAGTTAATTTGGCAAGTTCATATGAAATCAAGTCAAAATATTAATGTTAATGTGCAAAAGGCTTACTCTTTTGTATCCTTGTCAAAATTTATTACTTTCACAACAAACCACTCATCTTTTTCGGCATCATCGGAGGAGACCCTAGCTGCAACCTGAAACAGAGATTATATTCTGATTGAAATGTTAATAAAGATAAATAGTAATGCTGCAGTATGAACAAATCGTGTGGTTAAAAACTCAAACTCTTCACTAACTGAATCAAGTAATTTGTTAAAAGCATAAGATAAACCTTGCAAAAACAACTTTTGCTAATGCAAAATAAGTCTTGAACATGAACAACTTAAGAAAAGAAGCATAGACCATGAGGAGGAAGGGGAGGGAGAGTAAGAGAGACAATTTCCTTTTATAGTAATGGCTTGTTTATTTGAGTGGGTGAATAGTATGGAAAACGGGAGGGGGAGAAAAGGCTCGAAAATGCCCATAAAAAACAAAAGCAAAGAAGATCATCCATCTATCTGATTCTTTGTGGCACCTGCTCCCTTCTCGCCTCCTATTCACTCATACAAGTAAACAAGCCAAAACAGTTATCTACTAATTCACAACTATAAAATTTTCTAATTATGGCATGCAAATAGGCACCATAGACTCCTGCATCTGGAAAAGCTTGTAATGTACATAAGGGAAACTAATGCAAAGTCTGTTTCACTATTTAGACACCATACCTATGTTGAAATCAGTTTATACGATTGACTCCTTCAAAGGAGCCAGAATCTCAAACTTATGACAGCCATACTGCAAATGCTACTGGCCGGCTGATCCACATGACACGGACGAACAAATCATGCCGCCAAAATAGAACTGATGAAGAAAATATTATTAAACTGAATATGAGATCTTCAGTTCACTTATGGCAATGATTACTTCAGTTCCCTCTTTCTCACTTTGGCGGTTGTCTATCATTGACTCCTTCATAGGTCAACTAAAAATGCCTTCCTTCCCTTTATAGTGATTTTACTCATATGATGGCTAAGTAATACACTCAATTTATGGTCTATACTATCTTAAGACTTTTTCCTATGGCAAAGATTATATCAATTCATCTCTTTCTCACTTTAGCTGTTGTCTATCATTGGCCCCGTCAAAACTCAAAATATCAATGATTTCACTAAGGAGGTCTATATAATGCAACCTCTGGGGTTTATTTCTCAGGGATTTAACCATTGTGAGGGATAAAGTAATCGTTATTATTTGGATTGAAAATCTGGATCATCCCTTCTTCAGTTTGATATGAGGATAACAAATCTCTAAGGGCTTGATTTGAAAAATTAGTTCTTCCCTTGTTGAGTTTAGCAAAACCAGGAGTATAACATATCGGTAGACATTTCATTTCTCATTTAAGAATGTGTATCCTTTTTATTGTTTATGTCAATGACATCATCATCACAAGTGATACTCCACTACGATCACATGATTGAAGGATTGGGCAAGCACAAGGCCCATTCCATGAATTATACAGATAAATGATTGAATTTTGATCATGATAATTCATGATTCTAATGACATGGTTTTATTTTAAGATGTTTATGATTGTATACTGACCGTAAATCTATTAATGAAAATGCAGATGTTGTTTCACAGTTATTAGTGTTGTCATTGCACTTGTTAATTGAGGTTACTAGTTGTGTTGACAAATTTATTGGTAGTCTGGTTGTTAATTCACAATGATGTGTAATTGTAATAATTGTTGATACACACATGTTGTTGGGCCTTATTTACACTGCTCATATTTCATTGTATTTGTTACTTAGCATATTTATGTTTACATTTTGTTGTCTCAGTTACGAAATTGAATGTCAAATTGGTTCCATCGTCGAGTTGGTTTCACTAAATTTTTCTAGGTTATTGAGGTTACCATATAGAGGCACTAATCATCTTATTATGTTCTTTTCGACACTAGATAACAGTTGTTTGTTTAGATTATGCATGTCTAATTGATGATTTCCAATTTGTAGATTAACCTTAAGTGGAGTAGGCAGTGAGAGAATAATCACTTGTTATTTAAATTGTGATCAAAGGATTGCTTTCTGTTGGCATTAGGTGAAATGGTAGAAATTTATTTGACACAATAACTTATAAGACATTTACAACATCACAGACCATATTACCTCATTTTTATTGTGATCAAAATTTTATTCCAATCCAACAATCTTTTGCCATTGATGTTATGTTTAATTCGATTGTGGTGATCATCAGTTCTAATATTGTTTTATCTTTTGTGAAACAACTGTCATTAATGTACTATCTATGGCTGATGGGTAAAATAGAAGGAAAATAACATTTATGACCTTCCTGCTATAAAATTGGCATCCATTACAATGAAACTATTTGTAATTATGATGAGATGTGCGTCATAAGTTATTTCAATGGAATGAATGATAACAAGTATAGAAATTCCATCAGTGGGACTGAAGCAAACTTTGCCTTACTGTACAAAATATCATCTTCCACAGCCAACAACTAGTTTAAATTTCTCTAGTAACAAGAAGATGTGTGAAATAATGCCTTACAAATGCAGCAACAATGATAAACTATGTGCATTGTACAGAAATATCTACACAGTTACCTGTTCACCCTTCAGGTTAGCAGCAAGCTCAAGTTGACTTCTTATAGAAGGAGCAGGAGGGAACCTTGAATTATCTGAATCTGGCTTCATCCGTTTCTTTCTTTGTTCAGTTATGTCTGCAATAAATCAAGATTAATTTGACTAATAAAGTACACAAAATGAAGTTGTTTAGACAGATGCACCATCCGAGCAACCAATATAAGTGTAAACAGTAGAAGACTTCCAGCCACCCATTCAAAGGAAAAAAATCAAGATTCCAAATTTATCATTTATCTTCATGTATTAAGACAGATCAATCATCCTAATTTTTCTGTGCTAACCTAACAAATTTACTATGTATAAACACCATCTACTTTCTATTTCAATCAATCCAAATAATACAAATCTCTGCTTATTGCTTACTTTGTATAAGAGTCGGATTTTTCTTTATAGGATTTTCTTCAACAATCCCTGCTTAGGGAGGCCATGTGTTCAATAGACACACCCAAATTGCAACGGACATGCTGCCATTCAGCAATGTTTTGAGAGCATGAGATTAACACAATCATTGAATGAGGTCAAACAAGCATATATTGTTTTGTAATGCACTACATATATGAATGTTAATAATCACATGGTTACCAACTTATATTTAGATACTGTGGGTTAGTGACTAAATTGTAGGTTAGGCAAAGGGGCATTCATCTGATCTGATTATTTTGAATGAAATTCACAGCTGTGTTCCTATTTTTTTTCTCTTTCTCTTACATCTAAAGTCCAAACTACAAGAGGAGCATGATTGGAGTCTATGTTGAATCCAAGTTTTTCTATGGTGTGCTAGGCCTGCTCTGAGGACACATCCAATATTTGGAGTTCGACTATTTGTCCTTACTTTATACTGTTATTTCTCCTTCCTATATGTATGGATGTACTTGGTCTTCATTATTTGCATTTTATTATTTTATTTAAATTTTGAGGTGTGTAAAATTATTTATATAAGGTTTTGTTCTCAATATTCAGTCTTCCTTATCAATGGAATGGCATGCAACATATATGGGATTGGCAATTATTAGTTTTTTGAATTAACCCTCAATATCCTTTTTTCAGGGAAAAAAAACAAAATGTTTCTTGTAGTATGTAAATGATCAGCATGTGCATTTCAAGCATTATCACATTGCCAAAGGGTATTATAGGTGTGGGATGCATTGCAAACTAATGGAAACAACCTGGTGCATGATGGTTGCAGTAAGATTTGCCAAATTCCCACTACTCACACTGAAACCTGATAACTGAGAGGAAATACTTATATGATTTTCTATTGTCAGCCATGGATGGGACAAGATGGAAATGCTTAGACACAAGGAGCAACTTTTTTAGGGAAACAAATATGGATGGAGTAGGTTGATCAATCGGAAAATAAACTCTATAAGACTCAAGAGCACTACCAATCATTGTCTTCATCCAGTAGGCTTTTTAAGAGACAGAATAAGTGGGATAAGAAATGACATAATAAGGATTTAATTAAAGCCAAATAGATCCAAATGTTTGGGACTCATAACTTCTGATTGTAGTTATTGCACTAGCAGATAAAAGGTTCTTACAGAATTGTGAGACATAAAGAACTGTCTAAGAATAATAGAATGTGGATGAGGAACTAAATGGTCATTGATAATATGTGAACAATCAAAAACACATGATAAGGATAATGTATAAAGTCAAAAATAATTAGTGATTACCTGTCATATAGTATAGAAGAATTCACCAAAATCAAGTCAAGAAAGCTATAGAATTTGCCATAGAAGTCATACTAGAAACAACTTTTTTTTTTAAGAGAAGCTTGAAGTTGCTCATATACAATTGGCCTAATTATAACAATTGATGATCTTAAAGGTGATTAGAAGAACCAGATGCAGTGGAGAAGAAATTCGCCCATGGCAAATAAACTCTGTCATGACCGGTCTCAGGCCCAATAAAAGATAAGGGTTGTGTTAGATTGTTCCAACATTAAAATATAGGCAAATATTATGTATAGATCTATCAAACTATTGTAGATACGATGGAGAAGAAATGGAGAAGCATCTTGATATTAGTTTTGCATTATCATGAAATTAGATAAAGTGTTGTGGGTTAGTGAATTTCACCATGCACATTAGATGGTTACATCCTTCTCATCTTGAGGTGGAGAAACTAAATGATGATACTTTCTATAATGACCAACACCAACCTCACTCGCTTGTCTCTAGAGAAGATAGTCACAGACATGATCAAATATTGGTTCTCCTATGGGGGCATTGGATTTGAGTTTGTTGGTAGAGGACACCATAAGCAATGAGAAGGCAAGACTTGGAAAAGAGACGTATATGATATATAGGCCTCCAACAGTGCAGCAGCTAATGAATAAAACATGTGGATTAACATAGGAAATTATTATATTTACTAAAACAGTTCCAAAGTTCAGAACTTCAATGGAAGACTATGCAGTTGAAGCCTTCAAGTTCATAGTCCCAATTACCTCCTGCAAGTTGGCCAAAGGCAAGGTCAGAACCCTAACATGTGACAAGAGAAGGAGTAAAAGACCAATTACAGCCAATCCTTTGGATGCAAACAATGAGGCAGAAGTTCAAGATGAGAAGACTCCGGGAAATGGTTTGGATGATTCCAGCAAAGTGATACAGTGCTACCACAAAGGCTAATGGTGGTGGTGGTGATGAAGATCTAACATGTGAGATGATGTACCCATGTAGCATTCATCCAGCAAACAAGATAAAGATGATTGAGGTTTCACACATTCCCCATTAAGTATGACAATGCAATGCCTCAATCCTATGCACATTCAAAGGGGCAGAAGAAAGGATGATAAAAGCATAAAACTATGCCGAGACATTAGCAAGGTTCAAAATCTTGAGGTGTGTCAGAGTCGGTGTTTGATTGAAAGAATAGTTTCATATCATGCCAACGTTCCACCGTATAGTGTTGGTAACAAATTGGAAATTGATTGTCAAAGGAGATGATAAAAAAAAATAAAGATAATGATTTTGTGTTCCATCTGGAATGGTACAATTTTGATATTATCTTATACAAACACAAGCTACAAAAAAAATAAAATAAAATAAATAAAAAAATAGCATTACGTTAGTTCATCTTGACTTGTATTGTAGCATATTAAAGAGTGTCAAGTGTTTGATATGACACGATCCTCATCGACATGATTGACACGATGCAGAAGATATTGTCTATATCCAATAGTATTGAGTTTCGATAATTTATCAAAATAGATATGTTTCAACCGCGCCCAGCACAATACGAGATTTTAAACTATGTTATTAGAGGTAAAGTCGGATTCAAGCACTTTATTAGACATAAAGATCAGAGTCATCAGTGTGGCTACAAGCCCATTTACATCAGTTGTTGTCTACCGCTATTTCGTGGTCATTACATTCCCTATACAAGGTTCTCCTCGTTCATGGCAAACAAAGTTAGATAGTCAAGATAAAATGTTGCGTACATGTCTGAGAAGCAACCAGATATAGGCATTCCAAACCTACAACATTGACCTCAGTCTGACTAATTAATCCTTCAATTAATGATGAGTAACAATTTTTCTATTAACAGGAACTCCTATAATATAAGTAATATAGATTAATAGGTTATTGATAGAAAAATACAACAACCAGCATATCCTATCTAATGTTAGTTCATCTAGTATTCAATTTACATTTGTTTGGACTTAAAGAAGCCCTTTTATTGTTGATAGGACAAGCTTTAAAGAATGAACAGAGTGGAACAAGCTCAAGAATGACTGACACCAAACTAGTTGAAACAGGTCTGCAAGTAAAAAAAACACGTGTGCCTCAATTTAGAGTATTTACTAAATTTAGACGACTATTTCAACATTTATAGGTAAAACTAACATTTTGGTCAAAGAAGATGGAAACAACACACAAGATATCGACCAACTGTCATAATGGTACTTTACTGGTATTGTTTAGATTAGTCCAGGGATCAGTATAGGACCAAGAAATTGAATATACATGATGAGTACTCATTCACATTCAAAATTCAAATGAAAAATACAAAAGTCTTGCCACTACACAAAACAAAAATTTCAAATTGAGGTTTTAATCTCTGTTCACCAAAGTAGAAACAAATATCCAAAATTTGGCTTAGCCAAAACTCTAATCAGAGTTAATCAACTGAAATAGGTAATCTACCTATTACTGGAACGTCCATAAAAAATACTACCAATTGACATACTTCTTGTTTGAGGTTACTGAGACTACTCGAACAGCCTATCTTTTTCTTTGCACTTGCTAAGGATGTACCAGAAAATGTAATTCTATACTGGAGACAAAACTTTCAAAGGCAGTAAGTCAGTGAAATAGAAGATGGTGAAGACAACCCAGCACATGCCCAAAGTCAATCATCTCCGTCATCAGGTCCTGAATAAGAATGGAATTACAAGCCAAAAAAAAATGACATGTTTGTTAAGGCAACCTGTCAGAAGACAGAGAGAAAAAAATACTAGGAAACAACAAAGTAACAAAAGGAAGAGAGAAGGCAACAGGTAAGCAATTCCTATGTCATTCATAGATGCATTGGGTCCATTTGCTAAGTTAACAAAGATAAGGAGACAATAATAAGTGATATGATAGACACTGATTATTACTGCCAAGGACCAATCAAGGAAGTGGAATAAGAAAAAGTTTGTGTAGGACTATGTATTGTTGGTGGTGTGACCCATCCATTCACCTATAACTGAGTAACCTAGATTTATGTCTGCTGAGATGGTCAGCCAAGCTGGTGGAGTAGAATACACTATGGGCAATGGTTGATAATATGAGAATGATAGAATCAATCTGAAAAGTACCGTTAACTCTCTCGTGTATGAAGGTCCAACATGTATGAGTATTCCAAGTAATACCATAATCATAACACACTGAGAACATCTCCTTTGAGTGCCCCTATGACTAGTGAAGAATCCACCTGCTATGTTGTAGAAGGAAATGCAAATGTAGCTAAAAAAACATTATAAGCAAAAGATTCTTAAGGTATAGCCAACAACCTAGCATGAAGCTCTCGGAATTAAATTCTAAAAGATAAGGACTGCACTCAAACGATTTGTTCTGATAGGCTCAGGCTCTAGAGGCAAGCGCTGCAAATACAACATATTGAAGCACTAGAGTCTGAAGTTCAGTAGGTAGCAATTGTCACGTTAAACTCTGCCATCTATATGACTCAACCCTGGGACTTATCTAACCTGCATAGACCATATAAACCTGAAGAGTGAAGCATCACTCAGTTATATCCCACAGTGATCAGCAAATGTGGCACACAAAATGAGAAAATCAAAACTAGGAAAGACTGTCTCAGGCTCAGCTGCAGATGAACTGTCTTCATCAATCCAACATGAGCTGTCAAAAATCTTGAAAGGACAGCCACATTTGCTTGCCAACTTGATGGACAAAAGAAAATCCCAACTATCAGTATCCAATTTGGTAATTATGGTTATTGATTTGATTGCACCAAGAACATAAAGTACCAAGAAATAAGAACAATTACCCACTTTTATTATTTTGTACTGACATCAACTGTGCATTAACTCCACCAATCAGTAGGCTTTGGCCATGCCGCCATGCCATAGTGGATTGGTCAAAAGACACCAATTCTGTGCATTGTGCTATGCAGGTCTCTATCTTGCTATAAACAAAAATGGTAGCAAGGGTTTGTGTTCTCATGGACTTGGAATACATTCTCGTTCTGGTAGATTGGTGAGGCACTGAACCGTCATAAAACAGCTTTGTTATCCTACTAAGTAAGACCAACTAGAACCCCTAGGATATTCTTGTTGTACAAACAAGGCTTCAACAAAAATGACTGGTGACATTTTCATCATTCATACTTGCACCCTTAGTAATGCAGACAACAAAAGAAGAAGGTGGCATATCACACAGCATGATTCTGCATCAAAAGAAAAAATAACTAAACAAGAAAGTCAAAGAATGACCCTTACCAATCTTTTTCCTTTGTGCGGCCGAAACTCCAGATTGTATTAAACAATCGATCTGATTCATCAACGTAGTTGAAGCACTAAAGCCAGAAATCACAAGTCAAAAGATGTAAAAAAGATAAAACTGATTATGAGTTAGTTTCAACTTGACATATTCACATCAGTCGTTAAAGCAGTGAAGCTACATAAATTTATAACTTGCTATATACTGGCTAGAAATGGATAGAAAGCAGAAGAGTTCATCAGCACTTATAACTAGGAACTCATGTCTCCATTGGCCGAAAAGCAACTTACAAGGGCGATCACACATTTATTTATTGGTCGATCAATGCAAAAGACCTACAAAGTGCTAACTGCAAATATAAAATTGATAAAACTGGTAGGAAAGGGCAAGTTGGTCAACGGGAATTAGTCACAACATCCTTATTTGAACACAGAGTTAAGTTGCAGATTTTTGTTGAAATACAAGCATTAGGATAAGAAAGCAATACAAATAGAAAAGTTGACCAATATAGAATATGCACAAGCACGGGCTACCTTCAAAGTAACATTTGTACAAAGAGCTGGTAAAGCCACCAAATAAGCATCTTGGACCCAAGAAACATCACACAAAACAATTTCTTTCATGCTGGATCTATTTGTTACCATTTACTAAACAAATGTCAAGTTTTATAAGGGGATGAAATAACAACTGTGAACCGTGAAAAAACAGTTACAGGCAAATAAAAGATAATTTGTGATCCAAATTCAACATTTTTGTTTTGGAAAATTGAACAGGTATCAATTATTATAATGTCAAATAACGGTCAGAAATCTATAATTTAAGGAAAGAAAATTGTTTAGTATACAGTAATTAGTTCATCTAATTTTGATGACGCATTCATACTCATACCTCCAGTCTTTATGAAAAGATAAATATGCTGACGTAATTCAATGAATAGCCATTAATTATTCTATCTTACCTTATAAAAGAATTAATTGATATAGTGACTTGATAATCTACATAACATTGTATATAACAGAAAATTCAAGTTCATTAATATCTGAATTTCAGTAAATAATCGCTTTCCTACTCAGGGTTTGGATCTTGAAGTATGTTGAGATTCTGATAGATATTCTGAATCAAAACTTTGAAATGTAGATTATGTACACCCCAGTGAAATTGACTTTCTAAAAGCTGTTATTGTACCATTGTTGTGTAAAATTCCAAAAATAATTAATAGGTAAGATGCTACAGTAAGAGTTGGAACAAAAAAAATTTTAAAAAAGGCCACAAGCAAGAAAATACTAAAGATCAGATAGATAGTTTGCTACAATCAAAGTTATGGCATGGGCCTCCGCTGTTTGAAATAGGTTAACTGACTTGCAATAATTTAGTTTAAAAAAGGACACTCCATTGCACAAAGTTCACGCCAATATAGGGACCTAAGGAAGGGTTGGACCACATTGGATTTATTGTACGCAGCCTTGCAAGAGGATGTTTCCATGACTCAAACGGGAGAAAAGTCAATTATTTAATTAATGTCAATTATTTTAGGAAACCAAACAAATCAAGGAGTGTTGTCCTAACAGTAGAAAAAAGAAGAATTTATAAAGAAAGAAACAGGAGAAAAGTCATAGTAAGAAAATAATTTGTATAATTGAGAATTAATTTATTATTGAGAAAAGAAATAGCAATTTTTTTCCAAATCTATATGCATCTAGAAATTAGATAATCAGTCACAAATACCAAAATAATAAAAAGTAAAGGAAACATGCCTAGAGCCTAGAAATCTTGACCATCACTTTCCAACAATAACCAAATACGTGCACAAATAGTGAAGAAGAAGAATAACAATCAATCAGCAAATGATAGTCAACCGACCAGAAGCGCACAAAAGGGAGAATCCTCAAACACCAGTCACCAGGCAACACAAATAACTTTTACTTGTATAGTCCATCAAAATGTGAAAAGAAAATTTTACGATCAGCATAATGAGTTCTTCACATAAAATATCTTTTCAGATTTGCAAAAGTTTGATAATTCAGTTGTTTCATTTGTATAGTCCATCAAAATGTGAAAAGAAAATTTTACGATCAGCATAATGAGTTCTTCAGCAATTAAAAAGTAGGCCATTTGGATTTAAACTGAAATGTCTGATTTTCTCTGCATCAAGAATTCTGAACTTCTGACCAAGACACTTGATGGAAGATTTGAGGACACAAATTCCAATAAAGGGACCAAAAACAAATAAACTGTAGTGAGTAGTAGTTATTAAAATGGGAAAAATATAGACTTCCATTTTCTATATCTATCGCATACGCTCCCAACTATTCTATCACTGCTTGAATTAGCACTCATGCATTACAAGACATGTGAAAATCCTTTAAAAAAAATTGTCTAATAAAAATAACTTGGGCATAAGGAAAATTTGGTAAGTCAATTCTTATGGTTCTTTATCCATAAAGTAGATGAAGGCCATTTCTTGCAAGGAAAAGATTCAGCTAAAATACATGTGAAAGAAGTCATAATCAAAATTGTGGGCAGCGAAGCACAGGTGTCATATGACCAATCAATTGGATTGAACACTAAAAGACATGATGATTACATGGAAATGAAATTGTTAAATTCATTTCAGAAGCATTATTTCTTTTCATCATTCAAACATTGTCACCAATTATGCAAATTTGAAGAACTAGGCTTACCACGCTTACAAGTTACTACGTGAAGCAACCATTAATATTGACAATGTTAAAAAACATCTATCCAAGATGTGAGCGGAAATAGAATTAATTATGTTTTGTATTACCTGACTTCACTCTCACATAAATCTTTAGCGTGACAGTACAAATTTTTAAGCCTGCCCAGAATGACGTCTCCCGATTTTTCAACTATCTCAGGGTCTAAATATATTAAAGGAGAAAAATGAAAAGCGTTAGTAATAATCTGAGATAACGGAGGGAGTGATTATAAAGAAACTATCAACTTATCTAGCTCTTAGCCAAACAAAAAATGTTGGTATTTTGTGGGCTCAACGTCAGTCCCGTCTTTCCTCCTTTTAACCTCATTTCAATCTCAACAATAAAATTGGGACATCTTTTAACATTTTTCATAGAAAAAAAAAAATCCTTCCGAATAAAATAAACTAAAAAACAAAGAGTGAATAATTGTGAATGTAATGACTTACTAACTCTTATCAGTTGCAATTGGCGAGATATATCCCCAAATTGAAATTTTAAAAGCATCCGTAAGAAGATTACTATCTTTTGCAGTTCCTAAAAAAAATGATTTGTTTATTCCGTCAATTCCGAAACACTTTGCACTCTTTCCCACAGGAACAAAAAGAAAGGTAAAAGAAAGTGAATGACAAGCTGCGAAATGGCCTCGCACAAGAACGAAGACTCTCTCCCATTCAGAAATCCCTTCACAATACGACACGCCAAGAAGAAGAAGCAGAGCGAGCAGTTTAGGAAGAACAAAATTGTTCCGTTGTTGCAGTTGGGAAATAGAGTGAGGAGAGGAAGGGACACTTACTAGTTTGCAGCTTCTTGTGGATCTTATTTATCTCCTGGAACACCTTTTCCTGATCATCGCGCAACTGATCGAGCTCCTTGCACTTCTCAAGCATCACGTTGACGTCACCGCCCGACATCGCCCTCCACTCCCTGGCCGGCCGGGTCGGCACCGCGACAAGGTCTCGGAAAGGCGACGACCGCCAGGGAGGAGCTCGAGATTGAGAAATCGGAATTTGCCGAAGCGCAAAAAGACAAAACGCTCGGGATCGATTTGGGCCCGTTCCAGAGTGACAAATCGCTCGCAGGAATGAATTATATAGCGATCGCAACAAAACCAGAGAGAGAGAGTGCAGCTGTCCGCAGAGACCGAGAGCTGTGTCGTGGAGGTCACGTTCCACCGATTTCACCTGGATCCCACCCGAAGTCTCAGCGCCCATTCGATGTCATTCAGTTTAACGAGCTCTTATTGGCAGATCTACATGTATCCTGTTTGCAAAAGTCAGTTGATCTCCGATTTCTATAATTAGTTGCTTTTTTCTCTTGTGCGAGAGCATTTAGATTGATAGTTAAGGCTTGTGGTTTTTGTTTTAATTATTTTGTTAGTTGGCATCATCTATATATCTCGTTTACTCATAGGATGATAAATTTGATTTTACCCAGATTTTTCATCTATCGTCAAGGTAAATCCAAAAGTCTAATAAACTCATCAGTCCTGTAACGCCCCAAAATTTCCAGAAATAACTTCATAATTATCGTATGATTTTTCTGGATTTTTAGACTATTTTTAGGGAATTTTTAGAGTACCGGAAGTGGCAAAAAGAAAATAGAAGGATAATTCGCGTGCGGGAGGGTTTGAACCGATGCCACGCGGGAGAAAGGGTTAAGTCATAACCGATTAGGCCAAGAGACTTTCTTGGAAAGTAATGGGATCAAGTAATGTTAAAGGGTAAACCTAAGTTATTAAACCCTAAGTTTAAATAGGAGACTTAGGTTTAATAATTCCCAAAACTTTTCCTCCGTGGAATTAAGCTTCGCCCGGCCTCCTCCTTCGCGCGACACAAGCACCCAACGGCGCTTCTTTTCCCGTCGCCCTTCTCCTTTCTTCTTCTCCTTTCCTTCCGGCCAAGACCCAAGGGAGGCAAAGAGAACCCTAGTTCTCTCTAGGGTGGCAAAGAAGAGAAGTTCTCTTCTCCCTCTCTTCTTCTCCAGCCGGCCAAGACCAAAGCAAGGAAGAGATTAGTGTTTTCTCTTCAAATTCGGATTGTAAGCTTGATTTAGCGAAGGATGTAAGTAGCTCTCACCTGTGGTAGGAGTAGTTTCGATTGAGTTTATCGAATTTAAAGGAAATTGATGGTTTTAAGGCAATTTTCTTATGCTTGGGTGAGAATTAGGTTAATTGGATTGTTCTAAATCTATACCATGTTTAATTAGGGTTTATTATGCATGTTCCATGATTAGAAGCTTTAGTTGTAGCTTAAATTATGTTTATCATGCATGATGTTTGTTATAAACCCTTGATTGAGTTGATTGTATTAGTTGAGCATGCGATAATGTGATAGATACTTTTATTGGCTTTATTATTATTGCATGAACAGAATTCAGTTAAAGATGAGCATGTGTGTAGTTTAATCATTCATAGCAAACAATGATTCACACACTATATAGCTAAGCTAAAG
>JBAMIE010000049.1:6578884-6606654 GCA_037177295.1 Kaempferia parviflora | reverse complement strand
CCAGACGACTGGTACAACGCTAAACTAGGGTTTTCACCCCGAGTACAATCCCTCAACACTCGTCCTTGTCCGACCAACCTAAACCTAACCTTCTAGTCATCTTCCATCAGCCTTGCCCCTCTCGGATGTCTCTCCATCCTTCGCGCCTTGCCTTCGAGATGCTTCCATCGGCCTCGGTCATTGTTGTCGAGTCTTCCAATGACAAGTTCCACTTGGGCTTACACCGCCAAGACTCCTCCTTGGACTTATGCAGTCAAGTCTTTACCTGAACTTCACCTGCTGTATCTATCTCCTGCATACTCACAATGCATATTAGATACAATAATAAATTTAACTTAAACCTTTGCCCAAATATCAAAACCTAGGGTACCTAGATTGTTTCAACATGTAACACATCGATATATGTGCCAAAGGATAAAGCCACCGCTATAAATAGGGGTCTTTGGTCTTCGACAGAGGCATACACACTTTACACTGTTTATCTACCGTTCATATTCCTTCTCGAGAGCCTCCCACTGACTTGAGCGTCGGAGTGCCAGAGCTGGAGACCCCTTCCCTGACCCGGTCTCTAACGTTGTTTGGAGTTTGTGCGATTGTTGCAGAGGTTATGAGCCCGGAGTGCCAATCATTCGGACAGTCTTCACCCGATCAACTTTTGAGCCACATCAACATCGTGTGACCCAACAGTAGCCGTTCAATTTTAGACAGGATCACTCGGCTAATAACCGGGTGTCTACCCTCCCTCACGTGTTGTTATCCAACTGTTTAGGACTAGCAGCCATCGAGATTTGCAACGGCGTTGCGATGCCCGGGCCACCACCATCAATCCATTTCAGCCGATGATCAGCTTCTTCTTCTTCTCCAAGGCATGCAGCATGCAAACCCCCTTCAGTTCTCTGTGGAGATGAATCGCTTCCATCACCAGCAACTCCTTCCTGGCTGCTCTGCTTCTTCTCCACACAAGCAAAGACGTGATGACTGGTGGTTATCTGTTCTTCTTTTTTTCTCTCACTCTCTCACTCTCTCACTCTCTCTCCTTTTTTTTTTTTCTGAGATTTAATCGTCTTAAAATATATTTGCAGGATCTTTTTGGATGTTCCTAGTGACGTTACGATTGAGGTAGCCGGTGTGAGATTCCAGCTTCATAAGGTTGTGTCGATTCCGTATTTCGTGCATTTATGCGCTTAATTTTTCTCTAATTGGTCGGAATTCGAACAAGTGCAGTTCCCTCTGGTCGCCAAGAGCGGCAGGATCCGCCGGATCTTGTCGGAATCCAGAGACGGCGACAAGATTCAGCTGCCGGGTCTACCCGGCGGTCCCGAGACATTCCGGCTCGCCGCCAAATTCTGCTACGGCGTCCAATTCGAGCTCACGGCAGGCAATGTCGCCGAGCTCCGCTGCGCCTCGGACTACCTCGAGATGACCGGCGACTACGCCGGCGACAACCTCGCGTCCCGGTGCGAGGCCTACCTCGAGGAAGTCGTCCGCAAGAACCTCGAGTTCTGCGTCGAGGTGCTGCGCCACTGCGAAGGTTTGCTCCCCCTGGCCGACGAGCTCGGCGTGGTGAGCGGGTGCGCCGACGGCATCGCCGCCACGGCCTGCGCGGAGCAAATCGCCGCCAGCTTCTCGCGACTGGAGTACAGCTCCGGGAGGCTCCACGTCACCAAGAAGAGCGGTCCCAACTCCGGCGAGGACTGGTGGATCCAGGACCTCTCCGTCCTCCGCGTCGACCTCTACCGGCGGGTGGTGGAGGCCGTCAAGGGCCGCGGAATCCGCCCGGAGAGCGTCGGAGCTTCGCTCGTGGATTACGCCGAGAAGGCGTTCCGCAAAAGGCCAGCCGGAGCCGCAACCGGAGAATGCGAAGAAGCAGAGAAGGTGGTGGTAGAAACGATCGCCGGCCTTCTTCCGGCGGAAAAGCACGCCGTCTCCGTCAATTTCCTCTTCGGCCTCCTCCGCTCCGCCGTCATTCTCGACTGTTCGACGACCTGCAGGCGAATTCTCGAGGCAAGAATCGGGTCTCAGCTCGAATCGTCTTCCCTCGACGATCTCCTACTGCTCTGCGCTCACAATTCCGGCGAAACGATCTTCGACGTCGACACCGTGCACAGAATCCTTCAGATATTTTCTCATCAAGAGGAGGAGGAGGAGGAGGAGGAGGACGGATCTAATTTCGAATCAGATGGCGGTCAGGCGCTGGAGAAAGTGGCCAAACTGGTCGACGGATACCTCGCAGAGATCGCTCCAGACGCCAACCTCAAGCTCGCAAAGTTCATCGCCATGGCGGACACTCTGCCAGCCTACTCTCGATCATCGCACGACGGATTGTACCGCGCCATCGACGTCTACCTCAAGGTAACGAACCTCTGTCCTCGCCAGCAAAATTGATTAAATCAAATAAATCGAATTTAAAATTTTAATTTGATTTATTTATAAATTTATTTTTTTTAAAAAAAATTGTTAATTCAGTTCCGGTTCAATTTTGAGATTTTTATTCGGTTAAATCGAATAGACCGAATAAACCACTGAAGGTACTTGGTAAGTAAATTTAGGAAACAGTAATGAAAATGAAATCTGTTTCATTACTATTTGTGATATTTGGTAGACAAGCACCCCCAAATTTTTAAACTGAATCAAATTTTTAGACTTTAAATTTTAGACCGAATTGAATTTTTATTAAGCAAAATTAAATTTTTAGAAAAAAAAATCGATTTATTCGGTTCAATTTGTTCATTTTTATCGAAAATTTAGTTCGGTTTTTATCGAAAATTAGTTCGGTTCAGTTCGGTTCGATTTGTCCAAAAATAATCGGTTCGATTCAGTTTGATTTTAACCGAATACTCACCTCTAACTAGAACTCATTTGTTCGCCCTTCAGTACCAAACCTCATAATCTTTGTGCTAGAACCCATTTGATCGCCCCTTCATGTACAAACCTCAGAATCTTTGTGCTAGAACCCATTTGATCGCCCAGCGAGTTAGTTATCATATGACAGTTTTGTAAAATTGAGCAAGATTAAACTTGGAAGAATGACTCTATCGTGTGATAACTAACTTCGGTTGAAGGGTCATTAGAATGACGAATTTAGCCTTTTACATATACCAACATCAAACTCGATCTCACTTTTATCAATTTACCAGGCGCATGATCAGGCTCTGTCGGAGATGGAGAAGAAGAGGCTCTGCAAGCTGATTGACTTCCACAAGCTCTCGCCGGAAGCCTGCGCCCACGCCGCACAGAACGAGAGGCTCCCCGTGCAAGCGACCGTGCAGGTGCTCTACATCGAGCAGCTGAGACTCCGAAGCGCCCTGTGCTGCTCCCCGCCACCGCCGGAGAAGCTCAGCAGCGGAGCGGCGCTCGTCGCCGGGATGTCCCCCCGCGACAGCTACGCGTGCCTGAGGAGGGAGAACAAAGACCTGAAGCACGAGCTGGCGAGGATGAGGATCCGGCTGAGCGACCTCGAGAAGGGCCACGCTTGCATGAAGCATGACGTGAACAAGAAATCCCAATCGCGCAAGCTCGTAGTTGCAGTGACGAAGAAGATTCGAAAACTGAACTTGTTTACCGGCGGCAGTCCTTCGAGTACACAGGAACCATAAATTTCTATCAGATCTCCAACTTCTTCTGGATCTTCGATCGAGTCTAATGGTTTCGTGTAATTGGAGAATGTGTTTTGATACATGGGATTTTAGGATTTGGTCAGTCTTGCAATTAACTTCTATGTTTTTGATAAATGATCTAAAGTTGTATCACTTTAATTTTTATTTTTATTTATTTTGTGATGATTATTTAACATTTATATATTTGTTCATGCAGTAGTTTTTGAAAAATCATGGCAGAATTTATATTACTTTGTTATTTATTATCATTTATCTTTACCGTTGCACTAAGACATTTATTATTGAGTTGAGATCCTTGGACAACAATCCCTGCTCCATTACTAGTCCAGTGCACATCAACCGTTGGATCTGATCAAAATGGATCAATACTTGGATCTTACTTTCGATCCAACAGCCGATGTGCATTGGACCAGGGATTATGATCCAGAAGATCTCGACTGTTCATTATCACTATCTCAAATGGAGTTACTATAAGTTTATGTATTGTGTATTATGCATGTAACTGCTACTGATTGAAGGATATATACAAATCAAAGAAACGCAACATGTGTACTAAAGACATCAACACCATCCACACACCTGAGTTCTCTCCTACAATGAGTTTCTCATCAATGTTGGTTTGTGTTTTGGGTCGGTTGAACCAATCGAAAATTCAGTTCATTTACTAAGTCCTTACTGACCGACTTATCATGCAGTCTTACACCTTTGTAAAGTAACAAAACTTTCATATACGAATGTGTGGAAAGGCAATACAATATCTTTTACAGCTCAAAAAGCAGTGAATAACTATAGACCATGTGCTTCCTAACATGGTAAGGCAGAATATAGAACAAGGACATAGCACTAGATTTGCAACTCACAGTAACCAAACTGGAATTGTGCAAAGAATGCAATCCTACACACTGACATTTAAAAATCACAGGGAAAAAGATAGAGGGGGAGAAAGAACACCTGGACGTTCTAATAAAGTCGGGATGCTCTTCTCGCGAAAACTAGATGTTCCAGCTGCTGGCATCTCGGCTAATTAAGATGATACTTGATGGTTGCCATGCTTGTTGGTTGCTTCTGCCCCGCTACAGACTTTGACAGCACTAATAGGGAATTCTCCTGGGAGATGATCTAGAGCACACCGATCTCATGCTGCATTCAGATGGCACTATCAAAGAGGCTGTTGATATAAATGAGAGCTAGACATGGTTTTTCAGGAGCTTCCTTGCCCTTACCCTGTTTATATCTGACAATCTCAATGTCATCCAGTGGCCCAGTCGCTTCTTTACTGTCGGCAGCAGAGTTGTTGAGGAAGAGGCAAACCACAGCGCAGTCATCAATTTTTGAAGTCGGATACTTGGACTTCCAGGCACGAACAGCCGATTCGACTAGGAAACGGGCAGCAGAAGACCTTTCATGAGCAGACGCAACTATGCGTACCACTTCATTGTTGGACAAAGCATCCCATACCTGAAAAAAAGTTGATAAACTCGTAAGGATGTGTTTCGAAAAGGGTTACACTAATTTGAAAAGCTCGAGGAAAACAGAAATCTCCGAATAACAGAATTGAATCCATCTCACCCCGTCGGTGGCCAGAACAATAAAGTCATCTTTTTCAGTGATGAGCCTGTAAGAAACTTCAGGCACAGAAATTAAACCAAAATCCTTCAAACAGAAATCTCCGAATGCCCGTGCCATAGCCAAGCCTGGGGAATCATGATTGGGCAGCCATACCCGAGCCACTCCTGGTTCATCCCTCAGAGCAAAGATACGGCCTCTGCAACGCCTAATCCTTTCAGCTTCCCCTACAAAGAAATATCAATAAATTTTGTTTTGAAGAAATTAAACCCAAGGGATTGCTGCAAATAACTCATTAGAAATACTAAGATAAGAAGCAAGACCATTGACCATCATTTGATAGCTAATTTAGGCCTCAGAACCATTTTTAATTGCTTTTGTGGTGCAGAAAGATCATTTAAAATGTGTGTGAGTGTAAGCCAGAGAAGTTGAAACATAGAAGAATTTGATGCTCAATCATTCAAATCAAGGGCACCAATGCTGCAATTCGTACTCATTAACGCAATGTTCTATCCATAATTTTGTATTGTTCCATCATTATCAATTCAACACACAAAAAGGAATCCCGTAATTTTTCATATAGCTTCCATTTTCTTGTTACCAAAAGAAATTTGATACTGAAATTGGAATCATCTTAAACAGTAATAGAGCATCACTAAGCAGACCATCTGGTTCTTGGCACCTTTCCTCTACAAAAGACACCTTATAGACTACAATCCTTAAATCCTAATCCAAAGAGTGTCATTTAGAGTCGTCATCATCAATATAAACAAAGAAAGGGAACGATAATACAAATCATATTAAGTAAAATTAAGAGGCAATCCCACTGTTAGTTATAGAAAAATCCACACGAACATGCCTTCCAGATTGAGAAATCTCCTAACAAACTCTAGACCTCAAAAGTGTTAGCTAACTAGGACTTATTTATATATACTAATTCGACTGTACTGCAACTATTGCATATGCAATCCACCAATCAAAATGCAATTTTTTTCAATAAAAGAACAAATACATTTATATCATGAGATAGTTTACAGAAGTAGAGTATGTGAATGCTCATCCTTCACAACTGAAACCAAACCAGGCAACTAATCGATACAAAAAAAAACACACCACTTAAGGTAGCTCATGTGAGGACTTGCAATTGTCTTTATCATTAATATGGCCTTCTGTTTATCAGCAATGGATAACCTTAATGTGGAGGTAGCCAATGAATCCTAGAGATATAAAGAAGAAAAAGTTGAAAACCGAAATGCTCCAAGAGACATGAAATGAAATGTGAAAGTATAATGACCATGTTTAACGTGAAGGCACAATAGCAAGAAAGCTTAAATGTGAAGTTCTATATGATACAAATACAGAAACTCAAAATTTTAAAATACCAAAATGAGACCAAATGAAAAATCTACAATCCCAAAAATAATTTTGAACTGTGCTGGCTCATTATCGAATTTCATGATGGAGTACAACTCTAATGGAAGGCTTAGCAAGTTACATATAGTCTGTGGGTACATTCATTGATATGCAGTTTGCAAAAGGAAAATAGTGTCATAGAAAAAAAAAAATCAATTATAAGAACCTTCACCGAAAGATGATTTAAACACTTGCATGTACCATGACATCTAAAAATTTGCAAATGAAAGTTATATGTCAAAGATGGATTATGAAAATGAATGTGTCAAGATGCCTGAATAAGCACAGATTTACATTAGCATTATCAGAAGATAGAAGGCACAGAGGAAAAAGCATACTGGGTAGGCTTGGTTTTAGATCCACAGTCAGCTGGACGGCAATCAAGGAATTATCTTCATCTCTAGTGCCCAAAACTGCTCTCGAGTCTCCAACATTTCCAATGATGAGATCTTGCCCCTACAAATGAAAAAGACTATAATCAAAAAAATACTGGATGTTGTCCAAAACTAAACTACAAATGATAGTTCTAATTGGCGAACATAGAATGGGAAGTTGCCAACCTGCTTAAACAGAGTCACTGCAGTTGTTCCACTGTAGAAGCAATCGATCTCAGGATGCAATCTCAGTTCTTTATCCACTATTCTGAAAGCCTTGAGGAACGAGTCTTTCATTGTTTTCAAGAATTTCCTGTCCCTCTCTCGGAAGGTAGTAGAAGCTATGGGCACGTCCATGGGGATTGCAGATGGGATTCCATTTGAATTCGCGGTGTTGGTATTATTCCCTTCGGATTGATCATTTCCTATAATTAGCTGCCAACTAGCTCGTAGATTCAAAGGGAGAATATCTCTTACTTTCCCTGCCACCATGTGGCCATTAGGACCATGACCATCAAAAACGCCACAAAAGACTGTATCACTCCTATCACCAAAATTCTGCATGTCAAAGTTGAAGTTGTGAAAAGCAAATAAGGTAATCTCAATGAAAATATAACACACTTGCTATGTTCAAAATAAATATCATTGTGAAAGGGGAAAAACTCAAAGTAAACATCATTTTCGAATTGTTTTGTTTGAATTGAACTACATAATAATCTGCAAAATATGTTCAATTAATAGTTTTTTTTTTTAAAGAAAAACAGTAATTGTGTTTGCAACAACTGGAGAATGTTGCAATCAAACAGAAAGAAAAGGAAACCAAGTACACCAGAACCAAGAATTGATTGGATGGAAATGTTACTATTTTGTTGTCATAAGAAATAGATGGCAAACATTCACAAAGATTAGAATAACCAATTGTAAAAATCACCAGAAAAGAAATCCAACAGACCTCCCAAACGATCATGGCGTCCTGGTTAGTCCCCTTCTTGCCCTGCCGGGTGAATAGCGACGCGGCGCTGGTGGAGCCATTTTGAAACTTCCTCCCCGGGATCCCGTAGAGCTCCTCCTCCTCTGGAGATGCCCGTGGCCGCCACTTCGAGCGCCCCCGTTGCCGCCTGGCAGCGGAAGCCGGTGACTCTGGGGACGACGGGCTGGAGCCACCGCTCTGCCCGTCGGCCGACAAGCAGGACCCCATCGGCAGGGTCCTGAGCACATCCAATATGCACTCCAGAGCAGCCAGGCAGCTGAACCGAACGAATGGAGTTGGCGGATCCGTCGAGCCCCAGATTTAAAACACCACTTTTTGATCACTTCGATCCGACCAATCCGATTCCTTCACCGTTAAACTTCTCCCTCTGCTCCCAAAGACGAGAAACCAATTGGAAAAGAAAGGGGAAAGGGAAAAAAACACAATCTTGAGTCTTGACGAATTGTAACAACAACAACAACAACCAGGAAAGGAATGGAGCCGAGTATATTTATCTATCTATCTACCTACCTACCTATCTATCTATCTATCCATATACAAATAGCTGGATTCCAAAATGGATAACAACAAACAAAGGCAAAACTTTGATTAAAAACGAATGAGAGGAACAAAAACAAAATCTTCAAGTAGACATCCTTAAAAAACCGACAAGGAGAAGACCAAGAACAACCGAACTATTCTTTACAAGAAATGGCAACCCTTTGACTGGAAACTGGAAAGGAACAAGAAAAGGAAGGTATCAATCAAAACGAAGAGGGAGAAAATAAGGAAGGAAGAAAGATCTCCTTTTAAAAACAATGGATTCAGCGTCGTCGAGGATCGTGGATGAAGAACTCAGGGCAAAGGACGATTCAGTCCCCATCTCGTTCTCGTCGCGAATCCTTGCGTTCTTCTAACTTCTTCGCTCCAATTCTAAATCTGTGACTCCAATGCCTCCTTTATTGCCGATTTCTCCTCTCTCTCTCTCCCTTCTTCGTTTATTTTTATTTTAATATCAGGCACACAGCCAGGGGCGAATCCTGATAAAGTTAGATAGTTAGCTTTGATTATTTTAATTTACACTCTTTCAATGGTATAGATCAGTTGCGAGGAGGGATTTCACCAGATTTTTTTTTACATAAGTTTTTTTATTTTGATTCTAAATTTACATTTCAAATTTAAAAAAGAATTGAAGTAAATTCAAGATGTGTTCGGAGTTTATATGTATTATTTTTACTTATAAATAATATTTTAAAGTTCTACTTTTATATAATATAATAAATTGATCATTTTGTGGGTCAGTGGAAAATTCACTTTTAGAATTAGTCAATTTGAAAAGTTAAATATCTATTAAAAACTATAAATAAATTAGACATTTAAATTATTATAATATATTCCTAACAACGAACATTATAAAATAGTTGGATAGCGCTTCTCTCTTCTAGTCTTCTAACTTGTAAAGACTTTTTTTTTACATCCTCAATCTTCTTGGACTTTTCTTATCTTACATGTCTTCTGATCTGCCAGGACTTCTTCTTGCTAAGAATCTGATCTTCGACCTTCTTAAACTTCTCTTACCCTGCAAACTTATTACTTAAGTTAGATCCAACGTATTAATCCAAACTTAAATAATTGTTAAACATTGAAACTTCTCATCCAGGACATGATTGCACTAACCACTTCTACACATTTTAACAGATAGTCATAGTTACTACAATAGCGTTGATCCAGTTCGGAAGAGCCTCAGACTGGCTAAACCTCATACAACACACGTTACAAAGGGGGTAAGGAAGAGCTAGAACACACAGGCATACACACACCACAAAGAGAGTACAATGGGACATTATGGTCTCCTTTCCTCCGACAAAGGAAGCTAGGTTCCTTTATTTGCATATGTCAGCGTAGTAGAATATTTTCTAGTGTATGTTGTTATTTTCTGATAGATGATTATGATTCTCTAACAATGTTATCTCCCAAAAGTGGGTCGGTCAGCGCCAGGTCCGATCGGGTTGATGCTAGGAGTCATGCTTGTTGTTCCCTTATAGACTAGCTAGAAGGGGGGAACAACCCTACAATTAGATTTATACTTTCTTTTGCTTTCAAGTTTAGCAAAGACAGGCACAAGTTTAGTTAACAGATAAAAACATAAAATAAAGAAGATGCAAGAATGTTTTGCTTGATTTGCAATCAGAGAGGTTGTTAATCTAAGGGGATGTAAACCTCCACTAAAGATCTCCTTTTAACGATAGCAGAGTAGCCTCTAACAACATTGAAAATGCACACTTAAAACCGTAAATAGAATTCGAGTACAGAGTGTTGTTTAACAAGTGTTGTTTGAACTACAATGATCATGGCTCTATTTATAGCCTACTGATTGAAATTAGTCATTTGATGACGTGGTACTTCCCGGGCGCATGAACCCGGTCCGAGCACCCCAATTGTGGCGCCTTATCTGCTTCGCAACAACTTCTTGATAAGTTGTTTATCCATGCTCAGACACCTTGGCTGGTCCAGGCGCATGGATTGGTGCTAACATGGACTCCTAACATTATCCTCGTAGCAACATCTCCACAGGGGCGCCTGTACTAGCCCAAAGTGGTCCGAGCACCTAGACAAGTCAACTCCGCATTGACTCATCCAGCTGCTCGGGTCATTTGGGTGATTCTCAGACCATTCAGAGTTGAACTCACTCGAATTCAACTTTAATATTCTCCTCGAGTAATCTTCCGCTCAAGCTTCTCGTCCCTCGAAAAATAAATAGTTAAGTCCCCACCAAAAATGACCCATTCGAATACTTACTCCTTAATAACGGCCACATCACTTTAATTTTAACTAGCTACCATACCATTTTAATCATCAATGCCATCTTATCTTAGAGACCACCATCTTATCTTTAGGCCACTCTTGAAAGTAAGACTATTCTTGATAAAAAGTTTAATTGGATATTCGTTATATATATTTTTTTAAAGGTGCGTCCTTTTATGATTTATTGAATTTGGTAGGCCTTTTAATTTTTATCCATACAAATTTAGAGAACTTTGTTGCTATCGAGAAAGTATTCACAATCACATAAAATCAACAAAAATATATCTTTTTCGATCTCCATCACACAGAAAACTATAAAAAACATTAAACAAGGATTAGTTTTTTTTAATGGGAAAATTATTGTAAGTAAAAGGATGATTATATTTATTTTAGATATTTTTTATAATCTATTTTAGATTATACTAAGAGAGATAAATTACATAACTAATTTACATCTTACCACTAAATTGACTAGGAAATTGAGAATTTTTTTTCTAAAAATTTAGGTTCATTATAAATTAATCTTTTATTTATTATAATAAATTTGTGAATATGGCCTATGGGGACCTTTAACGTGGAATCTAAGCAAACACAATTGGGATGGTTCATCCCCCACCGTTAAATAATTGTTGTCTCTATTGTTAAATAATCCGTCATGCATTCCACGAGGCTCCTTGACTATAGATATATATGTAATGTCGAGTTCAGCACACACATGATGCATATGATCTATTATTATATATAATATCACAAAGAACTTTTTTGAACGTGATCGTTTTGTCCATTCTTTGTGAATCATTGTTTGTTTTTCAAAAGATCTCAATGATTACTTTGTTTGCTTGGCCTTTTGTCCATTAAATAGTTATCACGAATAAAGCGAACCCTATTAAATTATCAATCATATTTCTCACGTGATTGCAAGCGCATGAAAAAGTATTATTTATAATTTTAATTATTTATTTAAAATGTCAAATTTTTACACCGCTTAACTACTTTTATTATAATGTAAGTGACCATGCATGTATGTTGTGTGTGAATTATTATTTATCATACTCTTTAGTTAATTCGGGAATGGAAGACCATACCCTTATATACAGTAAAGATTCTCTTGACACGTATATACGTTACATGTATATTGATGTGTTACATGTCAAAGATAAACTATCTCTGATGCTGATACTGTCACCTTATCTTAACAGGGCGTGTCATTGACATATGGTGTCAGGGGAGGTGCGGTGTTCTGGTATGGCTGTCTGGGCTGAAAGCTTTGCTTGCACCCTTCGTATAATGCACCGCCTGCACTTCTGACATCCCGCCGCGGACCTGCTACGAACCAAGATAAGTGGAGTATATTTCTATTACCTCCTCAGGAAGGATTGGCGTGATGGCTAACCGGGTGGGCCTTGGGGCTGGCCGGACAGGTCGCTTTGACTTTCATTGCCTCAGAGAGGACCGGTGTGATGGCCGACAGGGCGGGCTGCTCTGACTTCCATTGCCTCAGGGAGGACCGGCGTGATGCCTAACCGGGCTGACCTTGGGGTCCGAGGGGGGGCATTCTGATTTCTGTTGCCTCGGAAGACCGGTATGTTAGTCGGCCAGACGGACCGTTCTGATTTCTGTTGCCTTAGAGGACCAGTATGTTAGTCGGCTAGGCGGGCTAACTGCTGGGCCCACGTTATTTGCCTAGTTGTCTGCCGTGCTGGTTACTCCTACTGACTGTGCTTAGATCCCATGTGATCCTTCTTACCTTACCGCATCACTTACTTTTGGGATTATGATGTCGTAGAAGCGTATTAAATTGTCACTCAGATATTTATCGCTGGTAAAAGATGAATCGTTCGCCTCCAGCGTTTCCGCCAATCCGTCCCAGCACCAATACAAAGGAGGTAAATCACGAAGACTACTAATATAGATAGTGACTAGTATATAAGAGAGGTAAAGAACATGATTTTGTCAGAATTTAACCCCGACCTTATTAGTATAGTAATATTTTATGTATTAATTATCAGTACTCCTATGATTCAACTTGAAATGTAAAACATGCAACAATAGAATTTATTCTGATTGATAAAACAATAGAATTTATTCTGATTGATAAAAAATTGTCTTAGAGCCCAAGCATCGATCCATCCAGGTTGGATGCCACTGGTTCATCATTTTGTGTGAACGATCACACTGACAAGTCTTCGTTGGGTTGACTATTTGCCCACACATATAAAATTAAACATATTAAAATAAATAATCACATTGTTCACGCTGCCAGTTTACGATTAGATATAGCTTTAGATTATGTTGAGGTATTTTTTTTATCTGTCAGACCATGTTGTGGCTTTTATTCCACGTACGTTGACAGACATTATCATCTGTCAGATCATGTTAAAAAAAAATATCAAATGAACAGTGAGTTTAATAATTTTATTCATTTTCTGGTGAAATTGAGTTAGCTTGATATATCGATTTATCTTATCATCAGCAGTTTCGAAGATATGTTTCTATTTTTTATTTGCTCCGGACAATAGTTTAACGATAGGTGTCTTCTTAATTTTTTAAAGTATTTAATAACTGAGTCTTAATTTTAATAAATTAATTTATAAAAGTTTTTTAATAGGTAATTAATCTGATCACCTATTATGAGTATTTTTTAATTTATTTTAGTGATGAGATTGAATTAATCATTCTAAGATTTGTCGGTATAAGCTGGATATTGATGTCAACTAAAAAATTAACTTAACTTACTTTCTTAGGTGACGTTTAGTTAAATGACTAGAATAACTATGTGTATGAGTTTAACAGTAAGGAGTAATAAAAATGAGAATGAAAATGAAATCCACCTAATTATATGAGTTTATTGATTCCTATAAATCTATAAATCATTTCAAATTGTCATTCTCAAATCCACAATCAAACACTATCTTTTACTATCATTTCATTCTCTCATTGTCAAATCTTCCAACCAAAAGCCACCAAGTTTCTTAAGCATTTAAGAATTGAGTCCCAGTTTCAATTAATTAACGGATGAATTTTTCTTAATAGATGATTGACCAAAAAATAATAGGTTTAGTATGAGTACTTTTTAATTTTAATAAATTAATTTATAAATTTTTTTTAAATAGATAATTGATCTGACTGTCTACTATGAGTACTTTTTAATTTATCTTAATGATAAGTATAAAATATCTATGAGATTGAACTAGTCATTCCAGGATTAGTCGGTATAAGCTGGATACTGGTGTCAACTAAAAAATTAACTTAACTTACCTTCTTAGGTGGCGTTTAGTTAAATGACTGGAATGACTATGTGTATGAGTTTAATAGTAAGGAGGATTGAAAATGAAATCCACCTAATTATATGGGTCTGTTGATTCTTATAAATTTAGAAATCATTGTAAATTGTCATTCTCAAACCCACAATCAAACACTATCTTTTACTATCATTTCATTCTCTCATTGTCAGATCTCCCAACCAAAGTCCACCAAGTTTCTTAAGCATTTAAGAATTGAGTCTCAGTTTCAACGAATTAACGGATGAATTTTTTTTAATAGATGGTTGATCAAAAAATAATAGGTTGATGCGTCGCTTGCTACGAACGTTTTGTAATTTACCCTGATCGGAGATAAAAAAAATAAATTCATATAACCAAATTAATCAACATAAATAAATGACATACTTGATACCAAAAAAAAAAAAAAAAAAATCTCAACTTGTTTCGTTTTCTGTCCTAACACTGAATCAGTGCTTGCTTCGGTTCGACACTGAGACCTGGGTGGTGAGTATTAGTTAATTCAATCACAATTCAGGTTGTTTAATTCTATTCTATGTTTGGTTTGGTTCATAAATAAGGAAATTATTCCTAAATAAAAATATTTGATTAATGAATTTATGAATAACAGAATAAAATCATTTATAAATAAATAAGAATAGATAAAATCCAATCATTCTGGATTCTTAATCTTTCAGTCAACAACAATTTCGAGACCACCAAGGAGCATGCAGCAGCGCTGATGCCTATTGGAAAAAAAATAGAAAACTGAAAAAAATATTAAAAATGAAAAAAATGGGAAAAAAAAGTGAAGAAAATTTAAAAATCCAAATAGAGAATCGAGAGAATAAAAGGGGTGAGAAAATTTAATTTGAAAAAAAAATAATACTTAATCAAAACTTATAAATCAAATAACAGTTTTAACTTAAATCATTTTCATTCCAATTTACTATAAAATTCATTCTTATTTTCATTCTGCATTCTAAACAAACGTCCCTTGCTATTGGCCAATAGATTTCTAAGCTACAATAAACTCGTTTTTGTTAGTCAGTATAGTAGCTTCAAAGTGGTGTTGATCGGAAAAGAGTATGAAACCGTTTATTTTTTAACAAATAAAATCGTTTCAATAAATAATGTTGAAGAATCTTATTGCCAGAGTTACAGAAATCTACTGAATTAATAATTATTGAATTTCGACTTCAGATTTATCTGATAATCTCAAGCTACTAAAAGTTGGCCTAGGCTGAGTTGTTGAATTATTCAAGCGGTGTTTCAGCCCGAGTGCGAAGACCATTGCTAGAGAGCTAAGAGGCCGAAGCAGCCCAGTTGCCGACTGCCCCCAAGCGAGTCATCGATTATGGCGCTTTCAACTGGACTTCCAGAGTACGAGAGCATCCCAATGAGAGCAACATGTCCCTCGTCACGAGGGACGACTATGGGAGGGAGGTTCGTCCCTTTATTTTTTAATTATTTTTTTAAAAATACTTGTTATATAAAAAAATGTATAATGAATTTATAAATTTAAAATTTAATGTTATTCTGGGTTAACAATTTATAAATTTAAATTTTATAAAAATTTAATTATATATAAGATAAAATATAAAAGAGAGGTAAAAATATATATAATGAAAAAATGTGGGACCCATGAAAAAGTTGTTAAAAGAATTTTTTTTAGTGAAGAGATATATCTGGGTTTTTACTTTTGACGTGACGTTAATTTGATAACGAGGGAGTTCTCGAAGGGGTTCTACGACTGTGGATGCCCTAAATAAAACATCGCTGGATGAAGCCGAGTGTCGTGAGGTCCGAGTGTTGTCCGAGGGGTTACATCGAGTGCTCCCGAGAGGTGCGCTGAGTGCTCCTGAGTAAGAAAGTTCAGTGTTGAGTCGGGTTGCCAAGTGTCGAGTCGGGATGTCAAGTTGGCCGACCGTCAAGTTCGAGTGGGTGGCTACCCCTGAGTCCAAGTGGGTCGTCGAGCATCGAGACGAGAGACTGAGATATTATTTGTTCATGGCGAATTGAGTATGTTCCCAAACATTATTATAGGTAGAGTTGTCGAGTGGAGAGCACGTTATCCCGAGTAAAGTTGTCGAGTAGAGTGTACAACATAAAGAAGTGAGGTGGAATGAAGATGAAAGGAGTATATACTTAGTATATTTTCATGATCCAAGTACAAAAAGAATGGAGTGGGAATGAGAATGTAAGGAGTTATTGATGGTAAAAAATGAATCGCTCGTCCAACACCTCAAAAAATGTAATAAGTTATTGCTTAGTGCAAAAGAAGTATTTAACTCTCTTACAAGCCCACACAAGTGAGAGGGACTCTTCATATACATGTATTCACAACTTTGATAGTTATGATACGTTATACAATAATTACAAAGACATTCATCCCAATGTGGGACTAAACTTTCGTGAAAGACTTTTCTATCCACCTCTCTAATTTTTATTTAAATGTCCAACAACTAGTTTGGTAGTCAGTATACATCACTAAAGATGGTCATTTAGCTTAATTGTTTGATCATTGAAATTGAATACCTGGTAGATCTATTTCAGATAATTAGTCTTTGCCTCGTACGTGAATGCAATTAGCATTCTATTAATCTCCTTGGAATAACCGAGAGTAAATTCTTTGTCTCAAAATCTTCCTGTCCTCATGTCTCCTCGTCGATCGGACGGGCCAGATCATATCTCAAAGATCTAGTGCACATCACGAAGATATTACACATATCTCAAGAATATCACATCCGTCCGATCGATAAGGGGGCATGAAGACATAGAAATTTTAGGACAGAAGATTTAATTTGAGGACTAGCAAAATTTGGAGAAAAAAACATCTAGTCAATACCGGTTTAGGAAGTTTCGTGGATCGTATCGATCACCTCTCTTTATTATCTTAAATTACATTATCATCTGATTAATATTTTTATTAATATTAATAGAGTCCATGTATAAAATATTAATACATTTTAAATTGAGGGTGAGTAATGGGACAATATCCGAGGCTTTAAGCCCACAAAGAAAAATTAAAAAATGATTTTATTCATTTGAAGGACGGGAGTTTGATTTATTTGTCTCCGATGATATTAATATGGAAGAGATAAATTATAAAAAAAATTATATATTTCTGACCAAATAAGTTATATTTAATACATAAAAAAAAATTATCTTCTACAGTAACATTTAAGAAAATCACAGTCAAATCTGACAGAAAGAAAGAAAGACAAAAAAAAACTAAAGAAAATAAAAATGCAGTTTGATTCTTTGGCTCCGAAATGACTCGGAGGGTTAGTAAAGAAAGGTCCCCTTTTTCCTTGGGACACTGCACAAGTCGGAAGGCGAAAAAAGACAGTAGAAAGACTTGACTTGAGTCTTGAGGGTATCGAGAGGCAGTTCAGATCCTCTATCTCAATATTATCATGTCCCCGTGTCCTCTTGTCGATCGGACATACCAAATCACATCTCAAAGATACTGTACATATCACGAGGATATTATACATATCTTAAGGATATTACAGCTGTCCGATCAGCAAGGAGACATAAAGACACGGTGATAGTGGAACAGAGAATCCGAACTAATCAACAGGACCATTTTAGATTTGGCAACACAGTTGGCTTCCTGGTCTGAAGCCCGAACAAACGGCGTATAATGAGGAAGCCAGTTCAGCTCTTTGTATCCAAACTAGCTGAACAAGAGGCAGAGCATTCCAGCCCGACCACAAGCGATTCTGACCAGACGTGCATCGATTGGAGAATGATCCATGTTCAGCTCTTTGTAATGCCAATGTTGCTCAGAGGAAATGAAATAACTCCCGTTTTCATTTCATTTCTATTTTCATTGGTGTTTGAAAGCGGGAGTTATTTCATCAATGGAAGTGAAAACGGGAGTTATTTCATTTCGTTAACAAAAAAAATGGGTTTCTCAAGAATTCTTCGTAACTCCCGTTCCGAAATGCCCTCACCGGCTGAGTAACATCGGCATTACTCGACTCCCAAGAGGCAATTTTGCTCTTGTGGTCGATTATGGTTGCGAGGATGGCTCGATCCGTGTGCGTCATCCTGTTCCTCACCTTCATCGCCGTCGGCATGATCCTCGGTCCGTTTCCTTTTCCCTTTCTTTACTAGGTCCTCACCTATGTTATCATTTTTTTTTGTTGAAATCATGGTCAGTCTGGCACATCTGGTTAGAATCGCTATGTATGCTATCTTTCCGGTCCTATTTATAAATGAAAATTAAGTTAAAAAGGGAGTATGGCAACGTAATTGATGCTGAGTTTTTCTTATCTCTATTATGACTTCACATTGCCAATCTTTATGTACTGGTTTTGATGTGCTCGTGCGGCTGAGATTTAGTGAAGGAGTTTGTAAGTTGATCGACATAATGCATATGAAACAGAACAAAGTTACTTGTTTTGAATTTGAGACTGAATAAACTGAAAATCAATCTTAATGCACTGATGTGAAAAACTAGAGTATTTACAACCAATTGTTGGTGGAGCAACCAGACAGAAGCTATGTTCTCGTAGCAAGTTCTGAACAATTGTATGACTGCAACTCTTTATTGAACTCCAGTGGAGGAATATACCACAGTTTGTTATTTTTTTGGAGGACCGACTAATGGGGTTGGACGGTAAGCTAACTCCAGTGGAAGTTTAGTGTAGGTGGATTACAATTAGGTAGCACCCTTATTGGTGTAATTGCTAGCATATTGTTAACTAAAACTCAGTTGGCTGCCACCTTGGTAGTTCTTGATTTATTGTTATTATTGAGGCCTCTTTGTATCAGTTGTTGTTTTTCGATCACTGGTTCTATTGGGCAGTAATGGTATGTGGTTCCATCATGATAGCTTTAGAATTCATGAAGACTTCATGACATAAGTTTATTGTATGATATTGTGGTGTCTTGAGCACAGATGACAAGGCTAATATCTTCGGGTACAAGACTGGTAAGAGCTTTAAATGCAAGTTCAACATCAACCAGTGCTAGTTCATCATCGGTGGTTTCAATCTCATTTAGTTTTTCTAATCCGACTAATTATCTTTGACAGTGTCAGCTAGAGTTGCTCGAAGACCATAGATTCGGGTCCTTGATTGCTTGACATATGTCATGGAGAGGCTATCCCAAGCTTGCTTGGTGTGTTGTTGTATCAATGTGAGTGATGGTGGTGTCAACTGGCACCACTATGGGATTTTGAAGACTGATTATATTGTCTTCTCCACAGCTTATACTTGGACACATTTAATCTGGTAGGCATGGAAATGTATTATAAATACAACTCGTCATATCGTATCCATAGAGCAAGGTAAGGTTTTGTGTTCTCCAGGTTGGATATGTAATGTTCTCGGTGAGTTTGAGAGGCTGCATTGAAGGTCATCAATGAGGCAGCTTGAGGATTGGATCCAGTTGATGGAAGAGTGGTGGGTTGGAATTTAGCAATGGGGGTTTCAGCCATGGTTATTAGCTATAGATAAATTATGCTTGTTGAAGCTTTTGTTGCTCTGGTACCATATAGAGAGTGTCAAGGTAGAAGACAATTAGCCTATTTCACTCATAAAAAATTATAACTTTTGGAATAATGTAATGTCAATAAGATGGTAGAGCCAAAGAATAATGAAGAACCTATGTTAAGTACAAAATAATTATAATTAAGAATGAATTATGAATTTGTATATGAGACAAAATCAAGTCAAATAAGGAAGGATGGCAATGTAATCGATGTCAATTTATTCTACTATTGGGGTCGTTTTAGTACTTCTCTTTAATGTGTGGGTGGGTACCTTCATTTGATTGGCCTAATCCTAACACATGAATTAATGAGAGAAGTATTTTTGACATAGGCAATATTGGAGCCATAACCTCCTTCTCTAATGCCATTGGTTTACGACTGATACCAAAAGCTTGAGTTGTTAGTAAATAGACCAATTTATATATCTGTGTTGTTAATAAAGGTTATGCTAGGTTGAGGAAGCATGTTTCTCTTATCAAAGAATTATGACATGGGTGAGATTTGTGAAATGTCAAATTTTTGTGGACTTTTGAAAATATTTAACAGAAAATATGAGCTTTCATTCATCCATAGTATCCAACTTGTATAACAACTTTGTAGTTTTCCCTGGGTTGATCTAGAGATAGTTTTAGAAGAAGATACAATGATCATTAGTAGACACCATCATGATCTAACAGAGTCACTCATTCTAGAGATTTTCACACTTTGGCCTTAAAGATAATGTATAGAAAATCTAGGATATATTACTCCTTTAACTTACCACCCTTCAACAAAACAAATATATTTGCGTTGAAATAGTGTTGCCCATGTTAAGAAGGCTAGGTAGTACAAATTAGTCTTAGTTGATATAGAGGGATGACTAGACGAGTCAACTATAGTTTATCCCATGAGGCTTCAAATGATTTAGTTGGTCATGCGGAGGGAAAGGAGAGGAAGAAGACACATTACAAATTGAGATGAATTAGGGTAAGTTTTAGTTGAACCTCAAATTTTACAGTAAATTTAATTTCAATCCTGGATTTTTAGAGTAAGTTTCATTTTAACTATGGGTTAGATTAGGCTTTTATCAATTGTTTATAATTAAATCAATTAATTGATTAACCAATTTTAATCAAACATTAAAATTAACTTATTTTAATCAATTAATGTATTTAATTTATTGAAATCAGTTAATTCTTGATAAGTTTATAATGCTGCAACAAATAATTATATATAGATTCTGTAATTAATTAATACTATAATTATCCATATATGAGTCATGATTATGTTAAATGGGCATGTGGAGAAATAAGTATCTACTAAAATTATTTAATTTGAGTGTTGGAAAATTATGAGTATGTCACAAGAATATTGCAAGAATTGATGCTCGAACATGATGCATGATTATTATCAAGGAAATTTTTGTAATGGTTTTTATTCCTTTAAATATTAATGAAAATACTTGCTTTAAATTGATATAAACTCATATCTGGAAGTACATAAGGACCTATTTGTAGGAAATCCTCTCTCAACACGTCCTATATGACTGTAGCTAATACAACCGAAGGACATCTTTCCTAGAAGGGAAGGGAAAGGAAATAGCTAAGGAAAGAAAAAGGTAGTATGAGAAAATTTTTAGGAAAAGAATTATGATATATTTTCCCTCCAATTGTTGCCTTGGAAGGAAGCCAAAGAGGGAGAAACACCAAAATCTTAAAAATTTATTTATTAAAAACATTAAGATTTATGAATTAGACATTTATTTCTTTCTCCTTTTCCTCGATGATTTTGATTTGGGATACACTCTTCATGTAAGCACTCAAAGGAGTTCAACTCTGTTCTTGGGGTTCTTAAAACAATTATTGTTCTGTAAAGTTAAGGCAATAGAATAGTTGTTTTCTATCTTCTTAATTTGCATGATTCAATCTTTAAGTGATTTCATACTTGTAATGCCTGCAGGTACTTTCCTCCAGTTGCTACAACTCTGGAATTTGGAAAAGTTATCTGGTATAATTTCTTCTTGAATGGGCTTGCAGTTAATCTACTCTTGATGCTTTAATTGAAGTTCTCAGGGAGCAATACTTTGTTGTATTTACGAACTCTTAGTTTAAATACTCCCTAATCTCTCAGGTAGAATTATGTTGTGTGACTTTAATAAGAAAACCATGTAATTTCTTAACACGTTCATGAAGTATATGCTAGTTTTTAAAGCTCACACGAACCAAGTTTCTCTTCTACTGCAACTATATATTTTGATTAATTTATACAACTTTCAAGTATCCAAGTTTTGTTCTAGTGTGATAACTTAGGGTGTTTCACACACTTCCTAATTATGATAGATTTCAGAGGGTGTGTGATTAGAGTTTCATGTTATTTTCATCTAGATGTTTTTTCAAAGTCACGTAATTATTGATATATATAGTCTAGGTAAATCTAAGAATTTGTGTCCACCTTCACATACATAAATTAGAGGAATGATCTTTGTTTTTCAATGAGTTGAAGCTTTTACTGATTTAGTATCATATACTATGAGCAAGGTTCCAATCTTTCTTAACAAACTCTTTGTCCTAGGCCCTTCTCCCTGGGTGTCCAATAAACAGTCTGCTTTCCTTCATCTTGGACTGGTATGCTTTGGCTTCCTTTCAAAATGATGAAATATGTATGCACCTTTTTCTTGTTGTTTAATTTTACAAAATAATTTTGTTAACATCATCTAACCAACCCCAAATTTTTGGGAAAAAAATAATTGGGACAAATATGATGATGGTAGTGTGTTTTTGCTAACTACAGAGTACTTCTTTTAGTGACTTTAGTTTCTTGTAAAAATGGCCTTCACCTTGTGTAGAGCAGATGATAAAAAGCCGCAGAACGTAGTTGGTTCTTGTTCAGATCTTTAATGGAATATTTATTTCAAGTTTTATCATCCAACTTGTTCAGAACATAGTTGGTTTTCCATAATTGAATATTAGAAGTGAAAGGAATTAACAAATTCTCTTAAGGCCTACAAAATTAACATGGATATTTGTCCGTCTGCTTGCTTTCACTTGAAGAATGTAATTAGCTGAAAGTTATGAGGGATAGAGTGAAAGATTGAAGATAACTATATTTAATTTAACTAAAAGCGACAAAATTATTTGAGTATTGCTGATGATATAATCATAATTAAAGCTCAATGATGGATAAGATTCATGTAGTAGGCTCAAATAACTAGGGCATACAAGTTCTAGTCACTGCCCCAAAAGTAGTTACAAGGTCAAATTATCAGATGTGTGTCAATTGTCTAAATTAGAGTTAAATTTGGGCTATAGATCCTCTTATGATCTGTCAGATTGTTTGTAATACCCATTAAATTATATTGATATTCTTATTTGTTTATTTAGGTAAAACCTGAAATTCTCAGCTGGTCACCGCGGATTATTCTTTTTCGTAATTTCTTAACCATGGAGGTATCACATTTCTCTTCTAAGGATATTTTTTTTTTCTCAATAATGTTTTATTTCATATTTTGTGTATATTTAAATATATGGTGTGCATTGCTGGTGTTAGGATTTGGTCAATGTTGCTCCAAGGTGGGTAGGTAAGATATTGTGTTTATTGATAAGAAAGAGATTTGTGTTGTTGAGGTTATTTCTTTAGTTGAGAATGGAGATTTTACTTTTGTTTCCTTTTCCTTTTTGCCTCTTCGATTAGCGTATCGAAAAGCAAAAAATAGAAAGGAAAAAAAAAACAGTGGTGCAATTTTTAACAAAGTTGCACTAGTTTTGTTGGTCAAGACTGCTTTAAGGTAGTGCAACTTTAACCAAAGTTGCTCCAAGGTGGAGGACACAAGGCTAGTTCAGGAATTAAATTATGGGTGGGTGCTCTTTTGATGATTTTTGAAAGAGGGGCATCCTTTAGAATTTTGATGACATGGACAATTAGGTACCCTCTTTTGATTTTCTGTCAATACAGAAGTGGATATTGCAAGTCTGATTGGATTGACTTGAAGGTTGTCATACATTTTTCAGAGCTGTGTTGTTACTCTTGCAGGAATGTGATTACCTTAAAACAATTGCTGAGCCTCATCTCCAAGCTTCTCAAGTGCATGATACTAAAACAGGGAAGGTAAGTTTTCTTTATCAAATGTTTATGTCAATGTGTCATTTATTTCTGTTTATGTTGTATTGTTGAAAACCTATCAAATGCTTATTTTGTTAAAGAGAAAACTATCAACTATTTATTCTGCTACTGTGAATTTGGCTTGAGAAATTGTTCCATGCTTCTTACCTCATTCTTGTTTTTTTAGAGCGTTACAAGTGATACTCGAACAAGTTACGGTACCTTTCTAACACTTGGACAAACAAAATCCTCAACGATTCAGGTTGGTATAACTTGGAATTTTTAGTCGCCTTTTAGTTTTAGGACTATCAGTCCTTAGAAATACAATTCCTCTTCCTATTGAATATGGACTAGTTAGTTTTGATGTTGTATCATGTTGTGTCAGTATAGGTTTTAATTATAAACGCTATTAATTAATTGTATACAATCAATTACATATAGTAGTTATATATAATCAAAGCATATAGTTATATTATATATGTGTAAACTATAATTATTAAACTATAAGATGAAAACTGATGAAGAATTTCATGTTGATAGGAATGATTGTAAAGAGTGAGAATAGGCTTTAGTAGTGTCATTGTGTAGAACCTTGATTATGGCCCCAAACTTGTTTTTCAATGCTGAAAGAAGAAAAGATAGAAAAAGTTAGCGACACTCTTTTGCTAGAAACCACCACGTTATTCGAGTATTGGGGATACAATCAAAGTTCCAAAGTGGACATACATAACAAATTCATAGATGTACAAATTTTCTTTGCCTCTTCATGTAATTCAACTTTGATACGAGATCCGACTTATCCTTGCCTTACCTTTGATATTTGGATACTCTCAGGCTGTTGAAAAACGAATTGCTACATTCAGTCAAGTCCCACAAGAAAATGCAGAGCTGCTTTATGTAATTAGGTAGCAGTAATTCAAAATATTCTTGCAGGATGGATATTCATGGATAAGTAAATAATCAGAAATGCTCTGTTGCACAGGTACCAACCGACCGAGTATTACTTGATACATCGTGATTATCTGCCAGAAGATGTAAGTAATTTTTTTTTGTCAAAAAAGAAGAAAATAATAATCTACAACTCAATTCCTTTCTCCAAGGATTACTGTTGCATTCCAAACCCTCAATGCAGACAATGGGGAAGGGAGGCCAACGTGTAGCCACGATGCTTATGTATTTAAGTAATGTGGTAGAAGGGGGCGAAACATACTTTCCATTGGTTAGTTGTGATGAATTATCTCTCATCATGTTTTTGTTTGGAGCTTCAGTTATGATCTAACTGATGATCCCTTTTTCTTTTTCAAACATTTTCCTCTTCAGGCAGGATCTGGCAACTGCAGCTGTGGAGGTGTGGCTGTGCAGGGACTGTGTGTCAAACCAAACAAGGGAGATGCACTCCTTTTCTGGAACATGGTCCACCTTCTCACTTTTCTTTCATGACATGATCTACTACTTATCAATGCAATCTATCCTTTTATCTCGTTGCTAGCATGGACTCTGCAGAAGAGACATGGGTCAAAAGTGGTGTGCCTTACTTTTTCTAATTGTAGGACCTCAAGGGGAAAGTAGACCCAATGAGTCTTCACTCAGGCTGCCCAGTTCTTAAAGGGGAGAAGTGGACAGCCACGAGCTGGATGAGGCAGGGTACGTTCTTCGTCAGACCATAATGAACATAAAGCGTACCTCGTTGAGTTGTAGGAACTGAAAAAATTCTTGGGGACATGCATCAACAAAATAATACTGATTAACTTGTTGTGTAATGTAACATGACAGGAAGTGCGAGGGGCTTTGGGAAGACCAAGAAACCATGGACTTCTGAGGCATTCAAACGATCCTATACGGCAAATTAGTGCTCACCCAATAGCTAGGTAACTCCTCTACGCGGAAAGAAAAAGAAAATGAATTATAGTTTGTTTTTTATATTGTTATTATTCAATAGATTATTGAAGCATTTGATGATTTAAAGCTGTCATATTTTATAAAGGATAATTGTGGTGTCGAAGACTTCTTGTGTGACTTTTACTTGGTCTTTGGTGAGAAAAAAACAAAGAGAAATTTACCATAGCTATCTAACTTTTTACCGAACTATGTACATATGTTTATAAGTTTTTGAAATTACTAGATCATGTACTCTACTTTTAGTCACTTCTATTTTTGCCCCGTTAATGTTCCAGTCGAATGCCTTTTTAACTAGTCAAATCAATTGTTTTAGTCAATTTTGATTCATTCGTGTTAAAAAATTATTGTTCTTAATATATTGGATCAAATTAATATTTGATACCATTTTTACAATCAAGAGAATTTGACGAATACATAGAAACTGATTTCATGTCATTCTGAGATCTAGATTCATCAGCTAATTTTGATCGAAATTGACTGATGGACCTAAAAATATCAAAATGATATGAAATCAGTTTCAACGTTATTTATTTAGTTATTCTAATTGTAAAAATATACCAAATATTAATTTAGTCTAATATATTGAAAGCTATAATTTTTTAAACACAAATAAATCAAAATCAGTTTTAAAAAATTGATTTGATTGATTAAAAAGGCATTCAATTAGATACAGTAACAAGGGCAAAAATGAAAATGACTATGGAATTTTGGATCGGAAAAATTGCCATGCGGGGAGCAAGTCTAACTCCCCTCCGCCAGAGAGCTTTCCTCTCCATCAACAAGAAACACACAGGAACTTCAGGTTCCCGGAGGTCACAGAAGTACAGAGCTAACTGAAACGGTCAGACCATGAAATGAACTTAGATTGCTATAAACCCATACAATGAAGAAACACTTTCATGGATCCTCACTGAGTATTCAACTCTTTGATATCCCCCTCACTCACCCAATTCTACCACCATACTGACGCTGTCTGTACTCTTCCAACATCCTTCTCATGCAATGCAGTGCAATCCCATGCATCCCGACCACAAGCTCCTCAGCAACCTCTTCTGCACTCAAACAATCCCATGCACTTATTTCTCTAATCACGCTCGCTGGATTTAATTAGGAAGAAAAGACGGATTACCCTTTTGGGCTTCTTGTAGAGGAGCTCAGGAGGGATCTTGTACAGGTCCTCGTCCACTGACTTGGGACCTCCTCTTCCTCCCACAGCAGCAGCATCAAACACCTTCCCCTGCTTCCTTTCCTGCCCTCTCTGATGCTGCTTCTCACCCCCCTTCTTCCCCTTCAAATAAACACAAAATATATCAATCAGATCCTGAACAAGAAGAGAAAGTGAGAGAGATCTGCAGTTAGTTACTTACCCTCCCTCCACAAGAAGCTCCCAGAGGTGGCAGCTTGAAGAGATCATCACCAGTTACTGCCTCGCCATGGAATTGGCACCCTCGGACCAGCCCGGCCTGCACAGCCGACTCGAAGTACTGAGTGATGGGGAGATCGCCGCAGTAGTCCCAGTTGCCGAAGGCTGGAATGCTCTGCCTCTTGTTCTTCGTCATCACCAACACATCCTGCAAAGATTTTCTTTCATCAAGAGATTCGAAGTGGATCATGATATGAAACTACTAAGTTCACATACCTCCATTGATGTTTGGACACAGCAAGGTGATCTGAGGGTGGTCTATATATATGCCTGTAGTCTATCTCGTAAGATCAGAGACAGAGTGAACCCCATTCCATGTGGGATCTATGAAAGCCCTGCGATGCCATAAACGCTGATGGCAAAGGCTCCCATTCATTCGACTTAAAGCGAGAGAATGTGAATAGATTTAAATGGCTGTAAATGAGTCACTGTGCAGTACTTTTGAGCAAGTCTGGAAATCGAGAGACCGAAACTGGGAAAACAACAAAACTGGTGATGATCAGAGGAAGTAACAAATGGAGGGCTACGTACAGATTAAAAGGAGGACCAGTAGAGAGATTGGGGAGGAAGGAAGGTCCTCCTAGTGTGTGTTGTCACAGAGCGATCGAGGAGGGAAGGGGAGCTAGCTAGGATACAAAGAGCTGAACTGGCTTCCTCGTTATGCGTAGTTTTGGCTTCGGACCAGGAAGCCAACTGTGTTGCCCGAGCTAAAAGGGTCCTCTGGATCCCCTAAAGTCAAGCCTTTCTACTGTCTTTTTGCTATGCGTCTCGTGTCCCAAGGAAAAGGGGGGCCTTTCTTGACTGCTTCTCCGAGAAGAAGGGTTGGGCTGCCCGGTCAGTGTTTGACGATTTGACAGGGA
>JBAMIE010000049.1:6446947-6457735 GCA_037177295.1 Kaempferia parviflora | reverse complement strand
TCCCACTATAACTTGTTTTTTGTGTTTATAGATATTGGAAGGAAATGCATTTAGACTACAGTACCCTTGGATTGGTGTTGTTAATCGTTCACAAGCTGATATTAACAAGAATGTGGACATGATTGCTGCTAGACGGAGAGAGAGAGAGTATTTTGCTAATACACCAGAATACAAGCATCTAGCTCACAGGATGGGTTCAGAGTACTTAGGGAAGGTCATGTCAAAGGTACAATAAGTTTCTTTGAAGAATTTCTATCAATTGATTCTAGCTTCGAGCTAGTAGTCTTTGCCAAGTAATAGGCACAAATTTCTCATTTTGCAGCATTTGGAACAAGTGATTAAATCTCGAATCCCAGGCATTCAATCTCTCATAAATAAGACCATTGCTGAAATTGAAGGTGAATTAAGTCGTCTTGGGAAACCAATTGCTGCAGATGCTGGAGTAAGTTCAATGATGTACCCTCATTTGTTGCTGCATGAGACTTTTTTGTCAATAGATAGTAGCTATTTTCACCAGTTATGCTGGGCATATAGATTAGTTTAAAATTTGGTTTACTTATAACTTAAAAGGATGATTCCTTTGCTTTGCGTATTTTTTTTAAAACATTTCTGGAAGCTGATATTATGGGTTTGATTAATAAATTATCATTTATTTTGTGATGAAGGATCTTTATTTTTGTGTTTCTTTTTTTTTTGTCTAGTTTTCTAGTTCTGATAAAACATGAAAACAACCAAATGTGGTACTAATAATATAATTTCATATGGTTTCTTGGATAAAAGTCATTTACTATTTAGTCTGAGACTAACACATCAATCTCATCTCTTAGAATTTAAGCTGGAGATATCACAGATATATATTAGATGCATTACTTACTCTACCATTCATTTTTTTCCCAAATCATTGAGTTTGTCCATTTATGCAGGGCAAGTTATATTCAATTATGGAAATTTGCCGTATCTTTGACCAAATATACAAGGAACATCTTGATGGAGTGTAAGATTTTTTTTTTTTTACTTTACAATCATATTTGCCTTCGTTGTTGCAATGTGTATATAATCTGCTTAATTCAGGGATTATGGTTGTGTAGATTGTAGATGTATAGTTTTGAAATCTAGATTGGAAACTATCATAGAGTAAAATGTGTTTCAAAACCCAGCATGCCATTGATATATAGGAGTTAGATACGGAAAATTAGAGCTTCATTTTATTGCAAGTTCTGATTCTATCATCAAGGCAAGAAGATTTTAAGATTGAGTGCTTGTGCTTGTCCTCCAAGTTTAATGGACAATGAACTGCCATCTATAAATAACATTATCAGATATGTCTGTAACAGAGAATACATTGTCATATATTCGTGTCCCTTTGGAATTTTATAGGCTCTCTTTGAAGTTGCAATTAAGATACCTTGTAAGATTCTTGAACTCCCATGGTTAATTAATATCTGAATCACTATCACTTTCACTTGATTTTTTTAATTATATTCTTTGTCCGTGATTTACCTCCTTTACATCACCTGGGCATGGGTTGTAAGGGGCGTCTGGAGTGAACATAATCACCTTTTCTACAATTTAGTCATATTCTGTTTTTTTTTTATCAGTGCTTCAATCAGGATCCTAGACTTTCATATTACTCCACCCTTTGTATAAACGATCCCTGTTTGTAACAGAAGAAAGACAGGAGGGCAGCTGGATTGAGAGGGTCGACTCACAGATAGTCCAGTGGTCATGCTACTGAGAGTTTGAAATTATTTGCCAATAGGGATATTTTTCATTTTTTGATTTATTTTTATATTCACTTAAATTGGGGCATATTAAATTGTTTATTATTATTATTATTCTTATTATTATTATTATTATTATTATTATATTTTGTACTAAAAAATTGAAAATGAATAGCCAGAAGCAAACAATGTTGAATGCAAAATCAGAGTATTAGCATTGTTTGTAACATTATATCTTAAGATGTATATTGATTGGTATAGCAATTGATTGACTTATGCTTGATAGATGAAACAAGAGTATGATGAACCTCTTTCCCTGATGATATAACTGATGGTCTAGGTGTTTAGGTAAGGTAATGTTAAAGAGGGATGATTCCCTGTTCACTGTTATTTTTTGTTTTGCACTTTTACCACATTATCATTTGATGTCCTTTTTTTCTATACCTTTTTTTAACCAAAATGTGCTACTCTTTGCAGGCGACCTGGTGGTGAGAAAGTTTACAATGTTTTTGACACTCAACTTCCTGCAGCTCTAAAACGTTTGCAATTTGACAAACAACTATCAATGGAGAATGTCAGAAAACTCATCACCGAAGCTGATGGGTATCAACCTCACTTGATAGCACCTGAGCAAGGATATCGTCGTCTTATCGAATCTTCTTTGGTTTCTATTAGGGGTCCTGCTGAGGCATCTGTTGATGCGGTAAATATACTGCTAATCCTTGGATTCCAATCTTTATTCTTCATCTCTGCTACTTGAAGGGTATTCATTCTGTTTGTGTGATCATGTTTTTACTTACTGTACGGGCTATTCTTGTGTTTTCTTTATCTTTTTCTAGTTATGGGTGGATATGCTGAGTTATACTCTAGGAGGGCCATCTCTACTTTCTGTAGTAGGTATTTGTTGAAATTGGAGCAATAATTATACCCTTGGTTAAACTGCTATAGTTTTCTTTCCACGGGTGTGGATTTGACCAGCCCTTCCTCTTAATTCCTGATAAGCTCTATACCCGTTTTAATGGTGTTGGTTCCTAAAGCAATATCCAATCCCATCTAGTGGGATAGGGTTTGAGTGTTGTTGTTCCTAAAGCAATATAACCACCACTAATCTAGAGTAGAGTTAATATAATCCAAAATGACTAGCCACTTGGCGGAGGTGTTCCCCATTATACAATAACATTGTTGGAGTTAATTGGGGGAAAACATATTAGGGCTATTTCCCTAGTTAGTCCCCTTTATGTTATATAAATTATCTCTATTGTTCATTTACTTTTGCACCCTTTAAGTTAGTATATTTACTAATTCCAATTTTATTTACAATTTAGTCCGCAACACTTCCTCTCAATCTTGTTAAAAAAATATTGTAAAATCCCACTTTCTTACAAATATTATTGATTTTAAGAGGTCAAAATGAGCAATTTTTTTAGTTAATCATTAGGAGTAATAAAAGAGGCCAAAATCTAATTGGATTGCACTTTTTTCATAAACGGAATGACAATCTTGCTTGTTTTTTTTTCCTTCATTGAGAAGGGATTGGAAGCAATATGCACAAAAATATTTCATTGACTCACTCAAAACATTACTCTGGTACTTGACTTAGTTATTGACCGTTTGAACCATATACGCTCATATGTAAGAAGAGTCATAGTTCAGGGCTATTCCTTTGCACTTACCTTATTAAGAACTATCTTCTATAGAGTTTGTAGACTAGGATGATCTAAGCAACTATGGACTAGAGGGGAGAAGCATTAGCTACAAGAGCAGATTAGTGTGTAACCACTGTAAATATACACAATCCTCAAGGCTCGTGCTTGACACCAATCATCTTTCCTAAATGGATACTGAATTAGCAGTAAGTTTACTTAACAATTTAGTGATCTGGTGAGTTTTCTCACAAATACTAAATTTATGAAAAATTTAAGCGTATAGAAAAGGAAGTGATAAAGATGGAGTAGGAATCACTTGACTAACACCCTTGCAGATGAGAGATTGACCCAGTTGTTAGAGTTGTATGAATATGATGTGAAGTTGCTGTAAGATTAGGGAAAAGAGAGATGTTAATAATCATATGCTCAGAGGATTAGGAATTTGAAATCCAAGTTTTAGATATAGGTGCTGTGGAAGCAGTAGAATTTCCTTCTTGATCCAATGATGACAAAGACATGCATAATGCACTTATAGATGTCTGCCACTTGAGAAAGCATTGATATTTGGGTGGTATTTCTGTCTGTAGAAAGTATTGCAAAGAGTTCCATGAAGAGTTCCTTTGGATGAGCCATAGTGGAATTTGGTGATGCAGGAAGAGAACTACAAATTTAAATGGAAATCTGCCAAAACAGAGGTAAAAATCATCTGAAGCAGCTGATAAAGGAAGAGATGCAAACAGATTTAATTTGGATTCTGAAATTCAGGAGGGGAAACCAAACAAGGAATGTGCTGATTCAAGAGCCTTCCTGTTGATGTTTGGAAGAAGCGAGCACTAAAAGCAAATTTGAAAACAAATTTGATCCATGAAATCAATTTTTTGAAAGCCTTCCAAGAAGACGGAAGAAGAAACTCTCCAAGGTGATGGTTCAGTGAATCTGGATGTGGATCTGATGCAGATTGGAAGGAATCTATGGCTCACAGAAGAAGCAAACAAAAATCTGCCTAGTCTTCTTTAGTGAATAGAGACAATCTACTAGAGATCAATTTTGTTGGGAGGATTCTCCAAGGGAAAACTGCATGGGGGAACAGATCTGGAGATGAAGATGCTCCTTGTACCTCAGCTACTGGCTCTGTCCGAAATCAGATTGCACACAGAATCCAGCACACATAATCTCATGAAAGAGAAGCTTTATCCAGCACACATAATCTCATGAAAGAGAAGCTTTAATGAGCAAAAATACGCTGGAGGGGAGAGAGCAAGCAAAGGAGGATTTTATTAGGTTTATTTCCCCATGTAATCCCCTTACTTGGATATAAATTACCCATATTGTTTTTGTATAATTATAATTATATAATTATATCTTTACAATTGAGCCATATTCTATTTACAATTTGATCTCAACAAATATAAATACATCCAGTATGTTATTTTGGACTATGAGGTGGCAAAGCACTCTATAAATTGATGTTCAAGAGCACCATTAACAATTATTTTTTGACAACTACAATTTTTTTCTTGTTTATAATATGTTGCCTAAATGTTTAGAGGGTGACAGACTTGCTACAATGAGGTTAGGGATAACAATGGGTAGGATTTGGGTCGGATTTCATCTCTTCCATACCCATTCCCATTTTTTAAATCCATATTTATACCCAACTCCATATCCATGTATTTAACTTTCATTCCCATCCCCTTACCCATAGGAGGATTGGGTATCTATACCCTACCCATCATCCTATTACGGCTTACAATTCTTCTTTTTTAATTCATCTGCGACGAGCATGTAGCATTTTTTATTTTTTATTTTTTTTAAGCTTCCGGTTATGCCAATAAGATTTTGCCTTTAGGGTTTAGGGATTTAGTTATACTATTAAGCACATAAAAATTTTCAAATCGTATATGTATATATTGGGTAGGGAATGGATAGGATTTTACCACATCTGCCTCCATATCTAAATTCAAAAATACCCATACCCATACCCGAATACCCGATTATTTAATTGGGTCTAAAAATTCCTCCATACCCTCCATTCAGGTCGGGTTCCCCATCATATTCAAGGAAAATTGTCATCCCTAAATGGGGCAAGGAATCAATTCCCGGCGGGTGCATGCCGAGCTGGAAACAAAAAAAACTCTTCCCACCCTCTAGCCACTTGTCAGTCGGCTATAAGTTGACCCAGTTATTTACCTAATTACCTCCCTTCACATAATCTTAGAACGAGCTGTGAGGGGCACATGGGGTGAGTGTAATCACCTTTTCCTATAATTGTTTATAAGCTGCCTATGCATTCTGGAAATGACAGCTTGAGTGGAGGAATGGTAGTATGTATGTACAGAAAAAAAATATTGTGTAATGTCTTTTTTGTCTGTTTTATTTTCAATAGCTGACAATTAACACATACGCTTACAATTTCATAATATCATTTTCTTGAGGCCATTTAGCTAATTTACATAGCTTCTTGTCTTAAATTACTTTTTTTCCCCTTATCATCATCTTCTTGTTATATGTCCTTAGATATCCTGGACAGGATGCTTTTATTGTTTCATTCGATTGGCTGTTTATTGTTTTATAAGATTGGACGTTGTTTATGTTCCATCCACCATTAAACTTGCAAATATTTAGTCTGCCCTTAGAAATTTATTAATGTGATATCTTTACTTGTTTCCAGGTTCATGCCATATTGAAGGAGTTGGTTCACAAAGCTATGAGTGAGACTCCGGTATATTGTACCTGCGCATCTCTTGCTGTTTATGATTTCTTCTTATGCACGATACCATTCATTGCTAGCTGTTCATTCTTTATCAAAAAAATGAAGTCAGTAATAACAAAGATGCGAGATGTCTAATGATGCTTTTGTTTGAGTTAATAATCAATTGTATCGTCAGTACATCCTAGATTAATAAAAATAAGAGATAGGATTGAGAAAGAAATGAATAATGTGCACTATATCTATTTGAAGGACTTTTAACCATCAATAATGATTGTCATAACCTAGATGCCGCTAGAATTATCAAAAGCTAATAGGTATAGGTGCTAGGGATTTATTCTTATATATACAGATTTCATGTACTAGATCTCTAAAAACAGAAAAAATATAATAATATTATCATCCCATTTAACCTGGATCCCGGGCCTTTTATTTTCTAGGGTTGACATTTCACATAGTAAACCCCTCAAGGATGGGCCTTTTATTTTCTAGGGTTGACATTTCTAGATCTCTAATCACTAATTTCATTTTTGTGGAGAATCAAAATTCACCCAATGCAGATCTAGCATGTTGATCCCTTCTATTTTTACCCTACGACTCAAGTCTTGTCTTCCTCTACTAGTCCATGCAAGTTTCTATTTTCCAATTGTTGGTCTTGTTCGTTGCATATGCAGTCTGTATTGTCCTTCCCATGTCGACTTCTTCCACAGGTTTTGCTCACGCTTCTTAGTAGGTAATTTCAACTTCTTTCCATATTCGTTGTATCCCACTTGACATATGTTTGGGCATTATGCCACGTATGCATCCACCTTGGCAGGTTTTGACTAGGATCTCATATTGCATATGCAGTCTGTATATGTACGTGTGATTATAAGATCTTATTTGATTCATTTAAACAATTTAAACAAAATTAACTTAAAACTCTAAACTATCCTATTTAGTAACTAGCTTCTAACTTGTAAGTTCAATCAAATTTTTCCGTGTACAATAAGCAATTTCATAACTTTTTAACCTTTGACAGTTTGTTTGTCATATGAAATAAAACCTACATTTTTGCTGCCTTTTCTTGTTCTGTAGTTTGAGAGGCTTCTGATTCCAAATTGAGGTAAACTTAAAGTTTGCTACCTCCAGTTTATACAATCAAATGCCAGGACTTAATAAGTGATTGATTGAATGTTACTTTGTTATAGTCAGCTAAATATGTATGGTTACAATGTAAACGATCATTCATGTTGCAATATTGGAATAGGTATTTCTTCAAAATGATTGGATTTGGACCCAAATGTCACAAGAAGATAATAAATCTGGATGCCACCTGGTCTTAAGAGCATACTAATCTTATGTCTCTCAAATTTAAAGTCAATCTCACAAATTCACTAGCAAAGAATTCATAATGCAGGTGAGACTTGAGAGATATTAAACATGAATATTACCTTAACCTACTAAAATCTGGTGAAATTAAAACCTGGCTTCATGAAAATTAAAACTTTCAAGTTTGTTTTGCTAATGTTTGTAAATTATTCTGGAAAGTTTCTTTCTATAGCTCATTAGTTGAAAGAGTAGTCAATTTATTGTTATTATTACATTATATTTTTTTAATTAAATTTTTTTGCATAGATGTAACTTCTAGTGGGTGGCAAACTTCTTAATCCATCCGCAATTGGTTGGTATGAACTCAAATTTTTGAAGCTTATCTACTGGCTGTCTATGAAATGGCTTTGAACTGTATTTTTCCAATTCCCATTCTGTTGTCAAGTGGTTTACACTTTACAAGTAGTTGTGTCTATGAAGTAGCGGTTGGATTCGGTCATCACTTTTGGAATATCAAGTGTCAGAAACATGAAATGATGCATCTTAATTTAACTTCTGAGTTTGACTAGTAGATCGAAGCATTATATTTTTTTCAGAAATTGATTAAATACTGAATAATATGGTCCGAATAGAGAAATTCCTTGTAGGAAGAAAATTAATTAGGCCTTCCATGATTTTTGCAGGAGCTGAAACAATACCCTACTTTGCGAGTTGAAGTTGCCAATGCTGCATTTGAATCATTGGAAAGAATGAGGGAAGAAAGCCGAAAAGCAACTCTTAAATTAGTTGATATGGAGTGCAGTTACCTTACAGTAGATTTTTTCCGTAAGCTACCTCAGGATGTTGAGAAAGGAGGAAATCCAACACTTTCTATATTTGACAGATACAATGATTCCTATCTCAGACGCATAGGTGAGTTATCATATGCAAATATCTCTGAAACTTCATTATTTACTTGCAAATTGCAATGTATGTCCATTTGAATTTCAAATTGATGTGTTATATCAGTTAAATACATTATTGGATTTGAAATCTAATCTCCTATATGGTCATGCGGTCATTTCTTGTTCACATAATGAATCCTACTAACCTACTTAAAGGCATTCCAAATTTTGTAAATATAATAGATGACGTTCAACTTATTGTTGTACACTACAGGAACAACAGTTCTGTCATATGTGAACATGGTATTGGCAAGCTTGCGCAACTCCATTCCAAAATCTATTGTTTACTGCCAAGTTCGTGAGGCAAAACGCTCCTTGCTTGATCATTTCTTCACCGAGCTGGGAAAGAAAGAGGTGAAATAATGTACTCTTAATTTTTCAGTTTCCACTTTCGTACACTTTTAAACACTATAAGAGTAATTTGAATTTGCTCATAATTTTCTGGGCTAGTGAACTTCCTTGCTGATTTTACCCACCTAGTGTGTTTACCCACCTAGTGGATTAATTATCATAATACGAGTGACATTTAGGGAGTACTTATTTAGTGCTGCGATAACAGTACGAGTTAAATCAAGGCATTTTGGAAGAGCTCCACATTGATCCAAAATTTAAGAAGTTGCAGTGTATCTACTTTTGTCTGACTGAGGTTGATCAAACCTGTGTGGAGCACATATTGTGCATAATTATCTGTGGAGGCAATTATTTTCGCTTTACCTTAGCTATGTATCCCATGGAAACAATGTTAAATTGAAGAGCACCCGTTGATGAAAATTTTGTTATTTTGATTTCGATATCGAATCCAGTTGACCATAGGATCAAGCGAATGCGTGATATCTAATACAGTTGACCATTGGATCAGGTGAATGTGTGTTTGCTTAACCTTCATAGCACTTTCAGATAACAAAATAAATAGTTTACACATGTTTTGGTACTCGAATGAGAGAGGTTCAGCATGCAGGTAACCTGAACGTATTTTAAAAACCGAGTTATTGATTAATACTGGTAACGTGCATTTAGATCATGAACATATATGGATTCTTTTCATTTGTATGGCTTGTCAAAACATTTTGATCACTTTGTGTGACTAATTTAAATGTAGACACAATCAAGAATTTATGGTTACAAAACATCTGTCGGACAACCTAACCTTTTCTGAATGTTTCTTCGTACTTAATCGTGCAGGCTAAGCAGTTGGGGAAAATGTTGGATGAAGACCCAGCAATTATGGAGCGTCGATCAGCCCTGGCCAAGAGATTAGAACTATATAGAAACGCCCAAGCTGAGATCGATGCTGTAGCTTGGGCCAAGTAGAGGGCAGTCAGTGACTGTTCTCATTTTGTATAATCTCCAAGCAATTCATTCATTCCGACTGAGAGGTGTGCCCCATTTCATACTTCTCTCTCTCTCTCTCTCTCTCTCTCTCTCTCTCTCTCTCTCTCTCTCTCTCGTTCCGCATCACGAGTTTGTAACATTTAGATCTGTTGTTGATCCATAATCGTACCACCCAGTAGGTAATGTAAATTGTAAAATTTATGTAGCAGACTTTGTGTTGCTCGAAATCCTTTTTGTTAGTGAATTATCTTTTTCTCCATTGTTAGTTCATGTCCAGTGTTGTTATATTTGGGAACTCAAATCTTATCTATTTGAATCAGATGATGCCTCTCTGCTAAACAGGGTGATAGGTGATAAAATAAAGAATTAAGAATTGCTTCATAAAGAATCAGTCACATCGGAAACATTATTTAATAATCACAAATTCGTGGGGTGAGACATATTTTGAAAGAATGGGTCCCATGCACTCTGCGAGCAGACGAGACGATTAATTTGACCATCTGTACTTGTAGTGTCTTTTCGTCTCTTGGTGGGACTTGGACCTTTCAAGTGGGTCCTATCCATCTCTTATGAGGAGTATGGCCAACGTGGCAGGCGAAAATCGAACAGCAGTGTAGACGGGTTAGGAGAAGCAACAAACTTAATTTTAGTATATTATAATATTTTTAAAAATATATAAAATGCTTGAGAAAATAAAGATTAAAAATCAAAGGGCATTCCTAAAAAAAATTGATAAAGCAGGAAATATTGAACGGGGGTGACTGGCCGAGTGCTATAAAATTTTTTCATAAATTAGAATGCTCTCGTAATAGACTATTTAAAAGTCTAACATTGTGATTGTATGTCTCATTTTAAAAAAAAAAATCTTACAAATACACTATAATTAAAAATTAAATCGTAAATATCTGTTAACGCCCTTCCAAAGAGTATCCCAAAAAGAAATATCAAATGGGTGCAAATTTTTTTTATTAAAAAAATCAAATGGCATTCCATCATATATTTTATTTTTAAAATATTTCTTATCTTGTTGGTGTAGTATTACCATCTATAGAAGTTATTGGATAGTTATTATAACATTGTGTTTTTATTTTTCAACTTTATTATAATAACTACAACTAGTTACT
>JBAMIE010000049.1:6317536-6330930 GCA_037177295.1 Kaempferia parviflora | reverse complement strand
GTAGAATCTTTAATCATGTGCTAATGTTTAAGACTCGTTTGCTTTGCTCAAAGAAGAATGAGAAAAAACGGAGCGCTGTAGAGCTCTTGGAACAGGGGGGAAAAAACAAACTAGTTCATTCTGTATCTTGTCTTGTGCTTTGCCTGCTGGACGTGGACGTTGATATTTCTACCTCATGCATCTCTGTTAGTGGACGTGGACGTTGGCTGTATGGATTTTGATGATGCTCTATTAAAAAAATAATGAACTAGGTAATACTGAATGGAGTGATTGGTCTGGTCCTACGAAAGTTTCCCACCATCATCTAGAGTAAATTGGGAAGCATCCCATGGTTGCACCAACAATACTCTTTCTAAAGTTGCATGAATGATAGATAATAAATGAGTGAACCAGCTGTTATATTTAATAGGTGTTCTAAGAATATATGTGTTTGATTGAATCTTAAACTCACTTACTGAATGTCTACAATACGATTTATAGTATGAGAGAATTTGTGATTGAATCAACAGCTAGTGAGCATCTCTACGCACATATACATGTGTAATTATGAATGTATTGAAATTTTTACTAGTCGATGAATTGATATATTCGGGCATCATCAATTCTGTGAAACTAGTATGAGTTATACTCTTTGATCTAATCAAACAGTTGTTCCCCATTTCTTTTTATAAAAAAAAATTTAGAGGACAACACTTATATCTTCTTATCTTATTTTCAATCCTCCTTTTCTCACCGAACCTTAGGATAATCACTATCTGGGAAGTGGGAAACCTCCTCACAAACCAATCGTTAAATTAGGATTCAGTGACAGACTATTCAAAGTTTGAAGGACTAGGGACAGCCTTGATGCGAACTTGACGTCGACTTGGAAGGCGAGTAAGATATGGATAGGAAAAATCTAGGGAAGACCAAATCTAAAAATGAAAATGGCTTTCCCATGCTAACGACTTCTTCAATGCACAAGGCTGAAGAAATGGCCATCTAAGTCTCTTCGAGCAAGGGTTCATTGCACAAATCTGAGAATGAAAAGTCCTTTTTTCTTGGTCCCGAAACTTTCTCCAGTCGTCTCGTCTTATCTCTATCTCATGGGTCGTCGGTCAAATGCTTCCCGTCGGTTGGGAAGATCTTGTGGACCAATCAATTACCTCAAGTCAACTTCAACCCAACCTCGAAGAAGGGTTGCAGTCGAAACAGCGGAGGAGGAAGACGCATGATTTCTCTGCTGCGATTGTAAGCGAGTTAGATTCAGCTTTAGTTAAAATTGCTCAAAAGATGGAACATAAAAGTGTTTTGAATATTAAATTATAGACAAAATATTATTTTAATAATTTTAAAAAGAGGAATATCTTTTTAACAATATGAATAACGAGGGGAATCATTTGATTTTCTCAAGATATTAAGTAGGTTCGCAATGAAAGAGTTAGAGTTGACTTGTGTTTTTTAGGGTGTTAGTCTTTGTGTTGACTTAGAGCATTCATATTTCACATGTCACGTACATATTATATTGGCACATTTATTCTTTCACATTTGTTTTAACATTAACACTCATTATTTGTGAAATTCACTTGTCACATACACATTATATTAACATATTTATTTTTTCACATTCATTTTAACATTGACATTCATTATTTATGGGTCCCACCATTCACTCATTAATCTTTATTTTTATTTTAAATTAAATAAATATAATTTCAATTTTATTAAACAAATAATAATATTATTTTTAAATATATTTATTATGTAAAACATTTTTTCTTAAATTTATAAGTGTAATTTATTTAAAAACCTTGTTGTAGCTAGCTGCAACATGGTGATGCAACTAGCTGCAACATGATGTTCCGATTTTCACCCCTTGCGATGACAACTCGATACTTTTTATTGTTTTTTTAATCCACGCAACACCATGGAACGAGCTCAATTCATTGAATGCGTTCAATGTCATGTCAGCATTAACGCTATGTCGTATTAGTTTAAACGAGGAAGGCGTTATAACACTAACGTATTAACGTCCTAGTGCAGATGCTTATGTGCGAAATCGATTCAGTGGCAACCTAAGAAGGCACGAGAACCTAGGGCAAAATATATATTTCACAAACGTTGTTGTGAAATTTGAAGGGAAAAAAGGTGCGTTTTTTTTTAAAGAATAGTTAAAGAGGCATCATAGTTTGATTTATTATGAAAAAGGTGTCTCATCCCCGATGCAAACTCCACTGCACTATCTACTTGCCGCCTCCTAAGCTTCCCTGTTCATCTTCTTGTCTAAAGCTATCGGACATACAAGCAAAACCCAAGACATTTAGGGTTTAATGCTTCTCGAAAAAAAAAACCTAAATATTTTGAACCCTCCTCCTTAGAAATATGTCGTTCATCTGTAGTGTGTTCTCCCTATGTATGTGATAATCTTCTATTGTGTTTATCTTTTAACTGTCTGTTGTTGTCTCATGTTGTTATTTAAGATTTAAATTCTAGTGTCAGTTCAGTTCCCATTTGAGTGCTTGAACATCTTCCTCCTCTCTAATCAACATCCAACTATCATTGTTGTAGTAAAAACAACATTGTAGTAGCTACTCAATCATAGTTGCTACAACATTCCGGTCTGTGGTCTTAGCGCGTTGTAGCAGCTACGAAATCTTACTTGCTACAGCGTTCTGCAATTTGATCTAGCACCTTGTAATAGCTATGAAATTGTAGCTGCTACAACGTGTTTATACCATAATATTGTAGCAGCTACGAATCGGTAGTTGCTACAGTGTTGTAGCGGTAACTACCCTTAGTTTGGTTTTGATGTGATCAACCAAGTTAAGCTAGGTCTTGTTGTCGTTTGATGTCTTATGTTTAAGTGTACAGGAACTTAGGAACACAAGAAATCTAGAGGATGATGCAGTGAACGAGAAGGATGGCACAGGAATCAAGTCAACGTGCTCGGTGCATCCGAGGGATGAGAAGCTGCGGAAGAGTACATCGGCGGAGCAAGAAGGACACGTGTAGTAGTCCAAGGGATGAGAAGCTAGGGAGGAAGTCTGCTCGAGGAAAAGAAAGGAAAATCAATTCAAGTGAGCTCAATTCCTGATCAGAGCAGAATATGGAAAAGTCAATTTCCCAAACTATTAGGGGTGCCCAGACTACGTCGACTTTTCCCAAACTGCCCGGTCCGAATGCCCGGGAGCGAATGAAGTTTTATCCTTAGGCCTTTGAAGAGTCATTGCGGAGTGGATAAGGGTCATCCACATGGGGCGCCCGGACTAGGTCCGGACACCCGGGTGACGTCACATCAGCAAGGTGATAAGTTAGACCAGAGTAATATAAATAGAACTCTAGATCACCTAGTTTTGAACAACACTTTCTGAACATGAATTTCTAACTCTTTGTTTCATTTCTTTGAGTTGTCAATGTTTTGTACAGGGCTTCTCCGCCTCCGACTTGTGTCGAAGAATGAGTTTCGTAACGTACTTCATTTGCCTTGGATTAGCAACCTCTCCGATTACAAATCAAATAAATTCTGTTTGTCTCGTACTTTCTTTTATGTAGTTTAATGTTGTTTATTAAAGTGTCTTTATAACTTAATATCGAAAGAAAGAGAAGGGTTTTTTAGTTTCAATTTCAAGCAATTCACCCTCTCTTTCCGCTCTTTAAGGGACCAACAATTGGTATGAGCGAGGATACTTCAGAAGGACTAACTGCCGATCAAAGCAAAGGACACGATGGTCGGAGTAAGTATCCACCTGCCTAAGTTCGAGGGAGACTCCGCCCACTGGAAGAAGAAGAAGATGGAGATATTTTTCAAAATAGATTTAGTATGGCTTTGAAGCATCTCTCGATTCAAATGGCAACAAAAAGGAAGAATCCAACTGGACAAAGAAGGAACAAGCGAAATTCGTCGCAAATGGAAAAGCTTAATTTCATTTGCTCAGCGTTCTGCCACTTGAAGAAGTCAACTGGATCGAAGATACACCTCGGCAAAATATCGCTGGGAAAAATTCCTAAAGCCCCACGAAGGAACATCCAAGGCGAAGGTTACTTGATGTGACATCCTTCGGAGTCAACTAACGAATCTCCGATTGGAAAAAGGTGAGACGGTGGCACAACTACACGCAAAGATCAAGGAGTTGATCACTGGACTGGTAAATCTCGATGAATCAGTATGCAATTGAGACTTAGTCCACTACAAATTGAATGTGTTTCCTAGAACCCAGAATGGTCCTCGATAATAGACGCATACTATATATCAAAGGATCGAGAGATAAGTATGTTAGAAAGTTTATTTTTAACTTTGAAACTTCACAAATCTAGATGTTCAGGATAAAGAAAGGAGCCAAATCAGACCCTAGCGCTGCAAGCTAGGAAAAAAGAATCAGAATCCGACACCTCTCTAGATGAAGATGAGGTAGCATTCATAGTAAGAAAATTTACTAAGTTTTTAACAACTAACATGTTTAATAAAAGACAGACGAGAAAACCTTCAAGAAATAAAAGGAAGGTTCAGTGTTACAACTACCACAAAAAAGGACATGTCAAGGACAATTGTCTGAATCTGAAGAATAAAGAAAAAAAAAGGTCCAAGTAAATCCATGAACAAGAATCTAAGAGCTATGTGGGATGAGATGTCATCCGAGTCCAAGTGAAAATACTATGTTGAACTAGCACTATTGGCGGATCACCAGGAGGACGACGAAAGCTCATCCGAAATGAGCATTGGTGATGGGTGAGAAACTTCTAAAGAGAGCAACGATGAAAAGGGAGCATCGAGTAACAAAATCAACAAGGTAAGTGAGGTACATTTTCTACCTCATTATAAATTATATAACTTTGTAAAAATACTTTCTAGAAGTGCATGTAAGTTAAAATCGAAAAATGAACTTTGATAAAGGAAAATTTAGAAATGAAAAGTACCCTAGCAAAATCTTATTACTAGGTAATTTTGACAAATTGCAAATTACAAATGCTAAATTAAAAGAAAAAATAGAAAAATTGGTGCTCTTTAGCCTTATCATACTATACTATCCCTTGGAGGTTGGCAAGAGGGGGTGAATTGCCTGAAATGGAAACCAAAATACCTTTCTCTTTCTTTCGATGTTAAGTTATAAAAACACTTTAATAAACAAAGTTAAACTGCATAAAAGAAAGTACAAGACAAATAGAATTTACTTAGTTTACAACTAGGGAAGTTACTAATTCAAGGCAAATGAAGGGCGTTATGAAACTCCATCTTCGACACAAATCGGTGGCGAAGGAGCCCCGTACAAAAACGTAATTAACAGCTAAAGAAATGAAACAAGGAGTTGGAAATTTGAGTACAGAAAGTGTTGTTCAAAACTAGGTGATCCAGGTCTCTATTTATATCTCTCTAGTCGAACTTATCACCTTACTGACGTGGCACCCCCACGTGGATGACCCTTATCTACTCCGCAACGACTTTTCAACGGCCTACGGATAAAACTTCATCCACTCCCGGGGTTTGAATCGCTACTAACATGGACTCAAAACTTCATTCACGATGTGAGGCTCGTCAAGGCACCTCCTTCTGCACCAAACTGCTCAGGGCACCCCTGTAGTCGTTTGGGTGATCTTGAACATCCGGAATTGGGCTCACCTGAACTCATTTTATTTATTGTTTTGAAGATAACTTTATGTTATTTCCTTTTTCTAACTCACTTTATTTGTTTTCATGACTCACAAATTTAATTTTAATGGATTTACTATTGTATATTGATAGTATCTAGCAATAGTGGGTGTCTTCTTCATCCTTTAGGCAAACCAGCAACGGAGGACATCATTGTGAGTCATAAGCACAAAATGTATAGGAAATTGTACTATATTCGAATACACCACAAGTTGACATTAATATTACAGTAGAGGAGAAAGATGGATCATCGCATTAGCTAGATGATGATGCATATGATTTACAAGAAAATTGAGATTATTTTAACTTTGCTTCCCTAGAAGATGAACACCAATTTGTATTTGAGCAATAGGAAAATGATTATTCAAACACCAACGATTTCTATGCATCTATGTTGAGACTGAAAACTTTAGTATGAATGAGTCAAACCAAATTGAGATGACAATCCGACCTAATAATATTGCCGCGGACACTATCACAATTGATTTAAATGAAGCAGATGATGAGAGCAATGGAAAATCATCAAAAGTTGAGCTAGTGTTCTCTGGTGAAAAAATATTTCAAAAAGTTTTAGAGGATTATGTGATATATAAAGGCTTTGAAATCAAACATTTGGAGACAAGAAGTTATAAAATGAAGTCTATTTATAAGGTTCAACCTTGTGCTTGGAAATGTATTGCTAGAGGGCTTGAAAATTTTTGGATCACTATGTTTAACAAATTACATACATGCTTATCATCTATGAGGAAAGGTAAAGACTATAAACACTACATTAGTTATTGGGTTACTAGTGAGATTCAAGAACAAGTCATGATTTGTGAGAAGTACACTCAAAAGATGATTACAGTAGACATTCAAAAAAGATTTAGAGTGACAAAATCATATTAGAAAGCATTGAGAACTAAACTTTGAAATCCGAGGTTTTGACTTCATTTGCTATAATTATAAAGTATGTATTGATGCAATCATCATGCGTGCATATCCTTTGTAAAGAAGACCAATTATTAGTGGAATATATGCAAGATAAAATAAAATTAGTTTAGTTAGTCAAATATTAACAGTAAACTCAACCCCACAAAATATGGGTGGGTAGTATCGTGTGTCTGAGGTTTTGGCTTTATTTGTTATAATTATAAAATATATATTTATGCAATCATCATGGGTGTATTGAGTTAAATCAATTATTGTCAATAAAGATTCCATATCTAATGCAAGAGAAGAGTTACGTTCAACCATACTAGAAGCATGTTAACCCTACATACACAAACAAACACCTTATGACAAATTATAAAATAAAGAGAAAACTATCACTATTATTATTATTATTGAATAATATTCATGGCTGCTACATTTATAGTAGGTACAAAAATTATATGTCATAGTTATGATTCTGTCATTTACAACTAATATTTTAGCATTTTCACATAGTCTTGTCCTTCTCAGCAATGCTAATTTCACAATTATTGGGACTCCTCTCCATAAATCAACAATTTCCTTTATTTTTGTCACCTTCTATTGAACATCATTGCTCATATCAGCAACCAAAGTTTGCATCTCAGCAAGTTTATCATCTTTTACTTTACATCATTGATATTCAACTTGCTCATGAACCTCCTCTACTACATGATCCTGAGCATTCTCTACTATATGCTCTTGAACATCCTCTGCTTACTCAGGAAAAGAAACAGTACACTGGTAAAGTTTTGTGCAATTTGATCATCAATTTGCTCTATAACATATGCTAGATAATCACTTGATAGCAGATGTTCCTGTAGGTGGAATTTAATTAACTTTTATTTTTGATAAAGGTTGTCTTCCAATCATTGTCTTTATTTTTTCAACACGTGAGATTGTCCACTTCCATCGACATATTTTTGGAAGGGCAACGTTTCTTGTGTGACTCTATGATTCTAACATATTCACACATCTAAATCTGTAATGCAATATATATGGTTATAAATTTTGAATCAATGAAATACATTAATGAATATACAGTAATTAAATTTAATAACTTATAGTAAATAGATATGAAAATCCTTTCAGCATTGAAGTTTGATTTCCCTTAAGACCCTCTAGCTTGGACCTCAACGAGAGCGTCACACTGATGCCCTCCATCTATGCATCAGATATAATAGTCATATGCATTCTTACACCAATTATATCTGCTTATATTTTCAAAGTCATGTATATAATCCAATAGTGATTGTACGTACTAGTAGTATAGATATACTACAGTAGTAGTAAATAACATGTAAATAAAAAATAAATAAATAAAAAATTGACAAAACAAAAGATCAAATTCAAGAGATGGTTGTTTGCTGATGTTGATCAGTTTGTTCTCTACTTCATTCTTTAGACAATCTCGATCTACGAAATGTTGAAGGTAGAGTGGGGTGAGGAGATATTCAAATGCAAAAGAACTTCATTGTCATGGTCTGGAAGTCTAGATATACTGCTAGTAGTAGTAAATAACACGTAAATAAAAAAAACAAAATAAAAAGTTGACAAAACAAAAGATCAGATTCAAGAGATGGTTGTTTGTTGATGTTGATCAACATGTTGTCTACTTTATTCATTGAATAATCCTTATCTATAAAATGTTAAAGGTAGAGTGGGGTGTAGGCGATATCCTAATGTAAAGAAACTTCATTGTCAAGATCTGGAAGTCCTAGAATCAGTGCAACATCTTTTCTTGTGAATCTAATCTTCTGATTTTGAAAGATAAAACATTTAGCATTATAGTCTCAATTGTTAAATATATTTTATACAAAGCCTCTGATATTTGCATTATATAATATGTCTAGGGTCCAGGCAAATGAGCATCTACTTATCAACTTCATCTGTCGGTCATTTGATTGTAATGATGATATGAAGGACTTAAACTAGTGGATGCTACTTTTCCATTATAATTTCTTATTATATGCATGAGAAGTACAATTTCTGTGGGAGGTTGGCATCATTTAATTATGTAAAATAAATACTTAATATTTTAGTGATACATTACAATGTTAGTTTTAAATAATTACATGATATTTCTGTTAGTTCTAACCAGAACGTTACCGTAGCTACTACAACGTGGGTAGACCAGTTGTAGCAACTACGATACAATGTTCTTGTCGGTAGTCTTAGTACGTTGTAGCAACTACAATTTCGTAACTGCTACAACGTACTTAGACCACAACGTTATAGTAGCTACGATTTCGTAGCTACTATAACGTTCTTGTTGATAGTCTTAGCACATTATAGTAGTTATGATTTCATAACTACTACAACATGCTTAGACTAGAACATTATAGCTATCATGAAATTGTAGTTGCTATAATATTCTTGTCGGTAGTCTAAGAATGTTGTAGCAGCTAGAAATCGTAGCTACTACAACATGCTTAGATTAGAACATTAATGTAGCAATTACGAAATCGTAGTTGCTACAGCGTGTCTAGACCAACGTGCTTAGACCAAAACGTTGTAGCAGTTAACTAATCGTAGCTGCTACAACGTTATTATCGATAGTCTTAGCACGTTGTAGCAATTACGATTTCGTAGCTGCTATAACGTGCTTAGACTAGAACGTAGCTGCTACAACTCACTAAAACCATAGACCAGAATATTGTAGCAATTATAATTGTGTACCTGCTACAATAATGCTAGTTGGATGGAGGAAGATGTTCTGAGACTCAAATAGAAACTGAACTGATACTAAAATCTACACTCTAAATAATAAGATGGGGCATCAAATGAGCACGTAAACGGGGAACACACTCTATATGAATGGCTGCAGGAAGGCGTGATGGAATTGATGGGGGATTTCGAAGGAGGGGATTTGAAATATTTGAGTTTCTCGAGAAGCATAATAAACTCTAAATATATTCAGTTTTTAGCATGAACTTGTCTACAAACTACCCTGACCAAACATTGGATGGGAGACAAAAGAGTAATTACATTAGGGGTGGGGTCATCTTTTGATAATAAATCAGAGTACGGTGTCCTTTTAATGATTCATTAAAAAATGGATGTCTCAATTAGGTTAACTGAATTTATTATTTTTTTTAAATGGATGCCTTCGTTTAAAAAAAAATACTTTGACTTGTAAAAGTTCGTTATAAATTGTGCTGGTAGTGTCGGATCCTCTCGATTTGTAAAATAATCCTCCGTTAAAATCCGGCCATCTCCGCCGCCGTCGACCTCCCAACGACATGGAGGGCGGGATCCTGGGTCAAATCCTTGCCGCCTGTCGGCAGGCCGAGGACCTAGGCAGGGCCGTCCTTCTCACCGCCGACCCCGGCTACCTCCTCACCTCCTGCGATGAGCTCGCCGCCTCCTTCCAACAAGCCGCCGCTGCACTCCGCTCCCGAATGCTCCTCCCAGAGGTGCCCCCGTCAGAGGAGCAACAGCGCAGTTCCGTCGGCCCTTTAGTCTTTCCTCCCCGAGCGGAGCTACACGCCGGGCAGTCGGGAAGGAAGAGGTTTGTGGAATTCAAATTGACATGTAGACTTTTCTTTGTTTACTCAATGCGGTAAACTTCCATGAACATGAACTGGCAGTTTCCATTGCATGCATGCTTACCCACCCCCACCTTGTTCTCACATAGTCGGGAAATTGACTCGATGGTAATTTCCAGGAAAGCGGAGAGGTTGACGTTGAGAACTCCGGCGCCGGGGACTGGAAAAGTCGACGTTCCACCGGAAGATGGATACACTTGGAGAAAATACGGCCGAAAGGCTATTCTGCGTTCCAAGTTTCTAAGGTTCTTCTTCTTCCTCTGATTCCTCACCAAGTGCTCTGTAACTTCTATAGAGAAAGTTTCATTTGGCCCTACTTAGCTTTCTAATCAGAAATTAATGGCAGGAGCTACTACCGGTGCACCCACAAGATTTGCAAGGCCAAGAAGAAAGTTCAGCAGCTAGACGAAAACCCCTCCATCCTCGAAATCACATACGAAGGCGAACACACTTGCCAGACTTCCACCACGCCTCTCCTCATCCCGCCAATCACCGTAGCAGTCGCCGCTGCCGGAGAAAACAGAGACCTCAGCGCCCAGGCAGGGACGTCGTCTGCGTCGCAACCGAAAACTGACAACTGGCTTGGCGACGAAGGGCAGGGAACGGCGGCGGGGACGAGCGGCGGCGACGGCGGCAGGGACGTGGATGATTGGTTGGCGGATCTCACCGACACCACGTTTAATTTTTCCGGAAGCAGCGGCAGCGGAATGGACTCCATCTTCCCGCCGAAGCCGGGGAACTAATCGATCTAAATGATCAACAGCTAGTTAATCAGATTGCGGAAGACTGCCGTTATTCTTTTTGGTCAAGGGACAAATTGATTCTTTATATCTGTAATAAATTAAATTGCAAGTTTCCTGAAAGAAGTTTAACAAAATGTGGCAATCAGCAAGCTTTTTATTCAATCTGCAATCCATGTTATTGTTGGATCGTTCGGTTGCTGAATCCACTCCGTTCCGCCATTGCCGACTACTTCTCTCATTGCCATCTATAAATAGCGCTGCCTCCGCCGACGACACGGGAGCAAGAGCCGTATCCGATCTCATTCCCTGGGCTAACGCCGCTTCCGCCTCCACATCCGCCGGAGCAAGAGCAGTCACTGTTTTTGTCTCCGGCGATGAAACAACAGCCGCAGAACGAGCCGCCGACGCCTTCAACGGCTGATCTGCGCCGCGATGAGTGAATAGAGCATATATTTAAGTTCAACAAAAGAAATGAATACCTTGAACACTTGTTAATTCAACTAGTTACTGTTTATGACTAAATTCATCTTGTAATCATTTTCCCTTAAATTTGGTTTAAATGGAAGCTGAATCACAAAATTTATAAGAATTTGAGTAGAATCCTTAGATTTGTTCAGAAAAAGTACATGTGTAGATCAATAGAATAGCTGCAATGGATTAAAAAAACTATAATGAATACAAAAATACCCTGATCAATGGACTGTACAATTGGATCGTAGACAAGAATCTAAAGTTATAATCCCTTTGGACACCTAATGATCTCATACTACACAAAATCACATTCGTCTTCTTCATCAGTTTCCCGCAAAACTTCAGAAGTGCTGACTGGTTGAAGGATCGGAAATATAAGAGCCTTTTCTGATCACTCCATCTTCGACAAACCTTTCCTCGGGAGTAGTACAGTGGGGTGTGCCCAGCTCTGTGAATCCAGATGCTTCACCATTGTCACTGAGTCGATATAAGATTTCACTAGCTGAACCATAGCCCATAAGCTGATGCAGTTGCGAACCTGTTTTAAGCCTACTTTTCCACTTATCCATCCGAGTGGATCTGCCTAGAATATTCACTGGCATTTCCGTATCGGCGGAGTAGCTGATGCCAAGAGAGTATCCATAATCTTCTGAGTAAGAAACTGGTTCCCTTGTAGTAGTATCTGTACTAGTGTTCAACTCGGTTGTTGGTGTCTCAGCCTCATCGTACAAATGGGGAATCCCATGTTTTGGAGCTCTGAAAGAAAATGTAAGGACTTTCGAACAAGCACCACACTGAACCTTATAAGATCTTCTCCACACAATGAAGAAATCCATAGGAAGCCTAAGCAACTCGAAGCAATTGTTGCAGATGACCAGTGGAGAGCCACCTAAAACAGGGCGACAAAGCTGCTTCTTCTGTTGTCTTCCATCATTGTTGTTTGGTTTCTCAGTCTCACGCTCAACCTGAGAGTTGTGAGAACATGGTGGGGAACTGGAACCAGCATGCACCGTTGCATAGCGTGGGTGATCATGGTGGCAAGCCCTGCAAATTCTGTTGTGACAGTGGCTTTGAGATGGAAGATTCACAAACCCCTGGCGCCCTCCATGATGAAAATTCTTGCGAGGAATATGGTACAACTGTGAAGGAATGCCATTGGCCCTAGGTGGTCGAGGAATTGCCTTTCTTTGGTGGGAATCTTTGGGAGGAGCTTGATGTAGGCCTGACTTAACGTGCTTAGCATGGTCCTCTTCTTGAATGTCTCGAAGGCGTGGCCGTGCTTTTCTCTCATCGGATATATCAAAGATTTCTTTGATTTCCTCTCTCAATCCATCAACCTTCTTTAGAATCTTCATTTGAATGTGTGCAAGTGAATTTAAGCCAGCTTCTTTGCTGCCTGGCTGCATGTTGACTGAGAGCTTAGGAACCTCTGCAGCTCTTGAGATGTCAAATGAATCGGCTTCAACAGTCATGCTACCATTTCGATTGTCGGCTGAGCCTTTAGGAACCTCCACTAGATTTGAATGCACATGATTTTCTGGTTCCTTCCAGTTCTGAACTGAATGGAAATCCTCAGAGTCGAAAGAGGGGCTTATCACTAAATCATCATTTTCTTTTGGAGAAGACTCATTTGCATGCAAACCAAATGTATCAAAAGCAGCTGGCTTCTCTATTGACAGCTCTTGTGAAACTTCTTGAGCTTGAATCTGTGCTACCACTTGCAATTCTTTAACACTCTCTTCTTTGTGTGAATTAGTATCTACTGAATCCTGCACATTTCTCTGTCTAAATGTTCTTCTGGACATTGGCACACGTTTACGGGGAGTGTCAATGCTGCTTCTATCACTGGCAGAAGAAAGATTGGCATCAAATGCATTTGCAATGGGCATTTTCGAAACATTACCACATTCATCATAATGATTGCTGGTTTTCTCCTTGTCTTCCAGTGATCCAACATTTGTTACATCAGCAGGAATAGGACTAGAGCTATGCAAATCCATGCCTCTCGCTTTGGAGAAATTGTCATTCTCCTTGTCGTCTGATGACCTGTCATTTCTC
>JBAMIE010000049.1:6274957-6285890 GCA_037177295.1 Kaempferia parviflora | reverse complement strand
GTACCAGGCGCCTGCTTCAGAGGGCAGGCGCCTGCACCAGGCGCCTGGTCTCCGAGCAGGCGCCTGGTCCCGAATTCCGGATGGCACAGAAAGATTGGGCGAGTGATCAGGCGCGAGCAGGCGCCTGGTCCGTGCCCCAGCAGGCGCCTGGCCTGAAGAGCAGGCGCCTGCCCCGAGTAGAAAAGAGAGGTGTTAGCTCTCTTTCCGGGTTTGTGCTAGCTTGATCCAAGCTAGTTTAAGCTTATGTTTATACATGCTTAGGAGTTATTTAAGAAGTTATTGAGCATGTTTAGAAATTCATAGAAGTTTTATTCCGCAAAAGTTTTATTCATGAATTTCTATCTTACATAAGCTAAGTTAAGTCGAGTAAAGTAGATAACGTAGCCCCGCCAAGTAGGCATAGTAAGGGCGGGCGCTACAAGCATAACTAACAAAGACTTATAATCAGTTGCAAAAGAAAATTATATCTCCAGATCACCTTGCCCTACCAGATTTAACTGAAGATTTAGGTCAATATAAGCAAATATGATCAACTGAGGTTCTCATAAATAGACGACCCTTCATAGCTATATCTCGGAGTTTCATTAATTCATGCAAAACAGTTTTAACCATATCAAAGACATAAATTTTATCTAATATAAAAGATAAAAAATTTCATTAAAAAAAAGAACAAGCTCAAAATGTGCTTAGATTTGGTATTTGAAAGAAAAACATTGGGAATACTTATAAAATTTTGGAATGTAGGAATTGCCTCGTTCAAGTAAGCTAGCCAATTGGTATTTGTATAACAGGAGCATAGGACTGTAGTAAAAAAAAGCACAATTTCTTACATCTAAGAAAAATAATACAAGAGAACAAACAATCTTGAATCTACAAAATCAAGGCCCCTTCTAGTCAACCCAGTACTATATGGAAGGAATATCAATGTTCATTTAACCTCGTTGAAAAATATAATAGACCACATAAATCAAGAAAAATTACCTTCATTCCACTTCGATCCAATGCCATCTGCGATAGAAGAATGAAAACCCTAATTAGGAGTTGCACGAGAGAACTGCACGAACTTACCCCCCGTGTGAGGTAGTTGTGGGTGCCCTCGTGATCAAGAGAGGCGACCTCGGGGATGCCGCGCAAGGCGGCCGTGGGCGTCATCGCCGCCGCGCGAGGCGCAGCGGGCGTCCTCACCGCAGCGTGAGGGTCCGTCGGATTCCACGCCGCAGCACGAGGGGGCCGTCGGAGTCCACGCCGCATCGTGAGGGGGCGGTCGGCATCCACGCTGCAGCGCGAGGGGGCCGTCGGCGTCTTCACCGAAGCAGTGCAACGTGAGGTAACACCGACGCCCTCACCGCAGCTCGATCCACGCGACCTCGGGAGTCAAGTATGCGAAGGAGAAGGTTAGGTTATGAGGGAATTAGACTGAGAGGGTATTGGGAAAAGAAATTAAATAGGATTAATAAGTTTAAAGAAAAAATTAAAAAAATATATTTTTTTAATTTTAAAAGTATATGAAATTTTATTTTAAATCTATTTTATATTTTGTTTGTAATTTTTATTTATAAAAATTTATTTTCAATTTTATCTCAAATTCATTTTATATTACATTTTAAATTTATCTCTAATTTATATAAATTTAAAATAGATTTTATTTCTATCATAAAAATATATCTCTAAATTATTTCTATTTAAAGAATGTATCACTAATTTATATAAACTTTTACCTTATTAATATTATTAACAGCACACATTGTGCGCTGTTAAAATTTTATATTATTTATTGACAGCGTGCATTTTTTGCACGTCGTCATTATATATGTATAATAAGTAATAACAGCGCGCTTCGCACGCTGTTAATACTAAACTTTAACAGCGTACTCCGTACACTGTCAAAAGGTTTATTGACAGCGTACTTTATTTGCACGCCGTCATTTATATAGATATTATATTATCCGCGGCGTACATAATTGGGTGCGCCGTAAAAACTATTATTAACGGCGTACTTTAACCATGCGCCGTTGATGATGCGCTGCGGAAAGTCATATTTGTTGTAGTGTTGTATGCAGGTTCTTCATGGGATGAGTTAAAGTATATTAGGCAGGCTATTGGATTCCAGGTAAATTATCTTTTAGCAAACCACACACTTGCAAAAGCATATTGAATAATTATACATGTTATATTGTAACTTCTCTTTGAGAGATTTCTTTAAATTATCTTGTGGTATAAGTTTTACATTAGAAACCAAAGAAAATACAAAAGGAGATAACTCAAGACTTATGTCCAGTTGAGGCCACTCATAAATATTCTAAGTTTCAATTATTTGGATTCTCTGTAATGAACTTTTTAGGAGTCTAATTTGGTTTTCAGGTTCTTAGCATACAACAGTTATACGACTCAGTATTATGTACTAGAATGACAAATATGGCACACGTAGTGTTTCATCAGAGGTTTGATTTTGCTTAGTTTGATATGTTCTAAATTTTTTTCTCTATTAACGTTTCTGAGTATATAATTTATATATACATAATTTAATCTTTAACATACATAAATTTCATATCAACATATTAGAATAGATATGTTGTCCTACGTCAAATCTTTCATCACATATCTTGCCTTTATGACAATCATCTATTTGAGTGAAAGATTGATGGTATATATCTTATTTTGTTAATGATTCAAGTAGTTCTATGACACATATAGTCCTTGTATCGAATGAAGGTAGAGTTAACTTTGTATTTTATAGATTATTTTGAGTAAGAGAGTTATGATGACCCTGGACTTCAATAGTTATTCCAGTAATTTTTTTCTTGTTAGATGATGACTCCAAGTAAGCCTAAAAAAATTTCTGTTCCACATTTTACTCATTATAATCTATATTTACATTCTTCTTTGATGCAACATTCCATTTTCGGTCAATGATATCTCAAAGTCGATGATAGAAATAGATAAGAGATATATCTTTATTTAAGTTGTGATTGCAGGTGGTGGTCTTTGTTAGTATCTTAACAACATAGTGTCTTTCTTTAAGTTGTTTTCTTTAATTTTTTTTATGCATTGTTTTATTTACTAATACAAATATATTCATTGTATTTGTAGTTGATAGATACTTGGATTTTTATAAATCAATATGGTGGTCGAAGATGATTTGCGTAGTTGGGTTTTTATTTTATAAGACATTGTTAGTTCTAAAACTTAATATTTTGAGTGTAGTGTCTAGTTAGTTTTGGATGTAAAGGACATGTCATGACTTTGCATTTGTATCTTTGACTCAAATATTTATTGGATGAATTTAAATTATCTATTTGCACTTTAAATTGTATTTTATAATTTTTTTCTATTTAAATGGTGAATGAATTGTGATGATGTGTAAATATTAAATTCATGTTATATATTCTAAATAAATATTAATGATCATTTTAAATGTATTTATAAATTATTATAATGATCTTATAGATTAGTTAAGGTGACATTTTAAAATGATCTTATAAATTATCTTTATTGACACTTTTTATTATCCTTAAAAAAGACTTTTCCTGGCATTTTAGAGTGTCATTATATTTTTAAATTGGGACATTTTTGACGTTAGCATTGATATTGTATAATGACATTATAAAATGTCAGGAATGTGAGAAGGGGATAAGACGACATCACTTTATAGGATGTTTTTTTGATATGTCACTAAAACATTAGTGTCACCATAAATATACTATAAGGGCATTTTTGTGTGTCACAATAGGCCAATTTTCTTGTAGTGAAATTGAAGTTGGAAAGTTGACCAGAAAATAGGGTTTTCAGGTGCCAAGATGGTCTAGGCGCTCAGACTAGGAAAGATCATTTGGTAGGCGGTTGAGTTGGCATTCTTTGGTTGGGGAGCACCCGTCAGTAGTCTAGGCTCCGGGGGGTGGTTCAGGTGCCCAGATCAACCAATCTAAGATCTCGGCGGGGGTTCTAGCCTCCTAGAGATGTACTATTTAAAGGACTTCGACCAGCAACAAGAAGACATCAACTACTACGATATGCACTCTTGCGTGCTACTCTGAAAATTACTCTACAAACAACTGGAGCTCAAGTTTCCTGATCCTTATAGTCATCAGTATCATTTATTTTAATTACTTGTACTTCCTTTCAAATCATATATGTAATTACTCGGATTTATTAGTGGATTGCCCAACGAAAGCACTCTCACATGCGGGCCTTGGAGTAGGAGTCGCCACAAGCTCCCAAACAAGCAAAACATAGCTGTGTTGTTCTTTGTGTTATCTTTTGCTTTCGACTGTGTCTTTACTCTCGATAGTTTTACAAAACTATAAAAAAATCCACGAGCTCTATTCATCCCCCCTATCACCTTTCGATCCTATAGCATGATGTGTGTAGAATGTTAGTTGTTATGGATATGATGTGTTGGATGTTGTTTAATTGTATGAATTTGATGTGTTTCATTTTGGATGACTTCTTTGAATGTTAATAGGATGTGTTGGAAATGAAAGTTGTAGGATGTGTTGGATATATTAATTGTAGGATGTGGTGGATATGTTTAATTGTAGGATGTGTTGGATGATGATAATGTGTAGTATGGTTGTTAAGTGATATTTAAACATGTAAACATGATAAATGTTTATCATATTTTCATCGCCAACTTATTGTAACAGTTTATCATATTTTCATCGCCAACTTATTGTCACAAATTTGGGACGAAAATCTATTTCCATCTCAAATCTATGATGAAAAAGGGATTTTTTTTTTTTTTTTTCATGGCTTCTTAGCAAATATACAACATTTTTTGTGACGAAAAATAATTCATTGTCAATCTAGATGAAATATATATTCATTGTAGATTTGAGATCTCAAATCTGAGACGAATTAATTTTTGTGGCATATTTGCAACAAAATTTGTGACAAAAATTAAATTCATCGCAAAATTTATGATGAATTTTTATAATTTCATTCCAAAATTTGGTGACGGCGGATTGACAACGAAAATATTTTCGTCACAAAATTTTATACGATGGAATCTTTTTAAAAATTCATCCCAAAATACCTTTTTTTAGTGGTTGGACAAGCATACCGCCACAACAACGGTCGCAACTGCTGCCGCGCGAGCTGGACACTCGAGGCAATCACGTTGGCACCTATGGCAGTGGACTCATGACGCGATGTCGTGGCAGTGTGATGCGATGTCGTGGCTGTGTGACGCGATCGCGTCGGTGACTTGGCGAGTGTCCTCAAGGCGGTCTCAGTACCTAGATGTTGCAGACGACAGAGCGATTGAGAAGAGAAGGGAGATTTGGTTAGGGTTGCAAATGAGAGAATTACATTGGCATGATCCCCATAAAAATAAAAATAAAAATAAATAAAAAGAGCCTTTTAACAACATGCTTTTACATGTTATTAAAAGTTTATTTAAAGATAAACTTTTAAAAGCGCACAAAAGAGTGTTGTTAATATTTAATTTTAACCGCGTGCATGCATTGCTGGTTGTTAAATGTATATTATTTTTGCACGTTGTTTTATAATTTGTACAAATATAATACTATCTACAGCGCACTTAATTAGATGTGTCGTAAAAATTATTATTAATAGCACACTATAATCGTGGGTCATTGATGACGTACTATGGAAAGTCACATAAATAGTGTTTTGAGCTTTTAATTACCTTTCAGTGATATGAATCAAAATCAATTTTATTCTAAAAATGTTGAAGTCATTTTTTTCATAATTATACATATCAAATGAAATGACATATATCGTTCTTTGCATGCATTAAAATGCAACAAGTCTTATATAATGAAAAGTTCTTTGCCACTGTCCCCTAATTTTCTAAAACTAAAGTCATGATTTCTGAATAAATAGACTAGTTGAAAAATGATCAATTTATCTTTTAACATAAGAAACACATTGAAATGCCCATAAATAAAATGAATAACAAACAAAGTGGAAAGAAATCGTATGCAAGTTATACAACACCAATGATCAAACATCGGTCTAAAATAAAAAATAAAATAAATATAGTGAAACCAAAACATACTAGTTTTCAGTGTTTGACTATAACGTGATAGACTATTTTGATTTTTAACTTCTTTTAATGTATTGCCGGTTAATATGTTTGTCTATACATCTTCTTGATCAATTTCATAAGTAAATATTAGAACTCAATTTAATTAATTTAATTAATTTTTCTCTAAATGTGAATCGTAACTAAGGGACGCTGGACTTCTGAGCCGTCCACCGCGAGCGCTTCTCGATTTTCCCTGGTGGTCGGTGGGAAACTTCTGTGGGACCGAGCCGGCCACCCCGAAATAATCAATGAGACTAACTGGGTTTATCAATTTTTTTTTTATTTTTTATTTTTAGAACACAATATTTTAATTCACTAAAACTGAAATACCAAATAAAAGAATATAAAAGAAAAAGCACGTGAATGATGAGATCGATAAAGACATACAAATTTAGGTTTTTTTAAGTTTGCCATGCATCATGCATGCAACCTGATTCGTTGATATACGTAATTAATCTCATAATATATGAGATCGATAAAGACATAAAAATTTAGGTTTCTTTTTAGTTTGCCATGAATCATGATTCGTTGGCATACGTTAATTTCCTAATACAAAGCACGTGTATGATAAGATCTATAAAGACGTACAAATTTAGGTGTCTTTTAGTTGGCCATGCATGAAGCCTGATTCGTTGACAAATTTTCTGTGTGAACGTCTTGATTCCTAAATGCACTTGTTGAATTTTATTTACCCTTTTTATTAAAAAAATTATTAGTAATAATAAAATAAAATAAAATTTATTTAAATATATAAAGCAAAATGCATTCATATACGTCTATCTGATAGAATAAGGTTTCATGACTGTGGGTTGTTTTCAATGAAATTTATCAAGACAGCTGCTAAGAGAGAAAAATAATGTTTCTGCAGAAATCGGCGACTTTAACCTGCTCACTCCGGCCAGATGAAGCAGTGCTTCCTTCGATTAAAACAGCTAATAGTGTAATTGACTACACGTTGCTTTCCAACGAACATTAATTAATAGTCTTTTCAGATAGTCGAGTGGCTAACATACAAAATATTACCATCATAAATTGTAGGGTTCAAATCTTAGAATATTAGAGATAAATATCTTTCTCATGTGCTAGTTATTATTCCAAGTACTAGTAATCAACCGTGATTTACCTCCTCCGTATTGCTCCTGGGAAAATCGACGACTTTAACCTGCTCACTCCGGCCAGATGAAGCAGTGCTTCCTTCAATTAAAACAGCTAATTGTGTAATTGACTACACGTTGCTTTCCAACGAACATTAATTAATAATCTTTTCAGATAGTCGAATGGCTAACATACAAAATATTACCATCATAAGTTTTAGGGTTCAAATCTTAGAATACTAGAGATAAATATCTTTCTCATGTGCTAGTCATTATTCCAAGTGCTAGTAACCACCCGTGATTTACCTCCTCCGTATTGCTCCTGGGGTGAGTTAGCGGAGGTACAGTCGCCTTTTTGCCACCACCAACATGAATTAATAAGTCTTCTCGAAGTAGTGAGGTGGTTAAGGTATGAGAAGTTGTCACATGAGTTTATAGGGTCGAAACTCGGTACGTCCGAGTATACTCTTCCTATGCCTTGATCACTTACATTAATAATTAATTAATAATCATTAATGATTTATCTCCTCTATATTGATTTAGAGATGAATTAACGGAGAGACGCTAAGATAATCGTAGGATAAAATGTCTCTCTTCTCCCAATAAACGTACGTGAGGTTGGCCAACAGTCGCTCGTACAATTCGGCTAGCTTCAGCCTTTAAATATATTCCAGTACTCTTCTCATAGCTAGCACTAGTGCAACTTGATCGGCAACGTAACCTAATGGCTGCTGATCAAAACCAAGTGCTTCCTGACTCCGGCCGGATGGCTAGGGCTTGGGATCGACTGGTTGAGTTTGGAGGAGGAGTGAGATCGAAAGTGATAGTATTCGCAGAGAAGGTTTGGAGAATGGGTGGTCCAAGGAAGGTCATTCACGGTGTTAAAGTAGGGGTTGCTCTCTCGCTCGTCTCGCTCTTTTACTTCACCCGCCCTTTCTATGATAAATTCGGCAGCAACATCATGTGGGCGGTGATGACCGTCGTCGTGGTCTTCGAGTACACTGTCGGTGAGCACAACGACTAACACATCAAGTGATCTCTATTTAATTTGTTATATATCCTAGCTAGCTAGTTTTCACTACTAGATCGGCTTTATATAAATGCATGAGTGCAGGTGGTTGCTTGTACAAGGTAATCAACAGAGGATTAGCCACGATCAGCGGCGGCAGTCTTGCGCTGGCCGCCCACTGGATGGCAGCTAAGTCAGGGCCAAAGGCAGAACCAGTAATTCTCAGTGCCTCAGTATTCCTTTTAGGTAAGAAAAATTAATGAATATATGTACGTAGGCATGGCTCGTGTGGACCGATGTCTATTTACTAATTAATTCGACCTATTTATAATTAATTATCTTTACTTCGTTGTGTGTATCAGCTTTAGCTGCGACATTTTTCCGATTCATGCCGACTGTAAAGGCACGGTTCGACTACGGCATCACCATATTCATCCTCACCTTTAGCTTGGTGACCTTGTCGGGCTCTCACGTCAATGATCTGACGGACTTAACACTGGAACGCATATCGACCGTCGGCATTGGCATTGCTACCACAGTCTCTGTTTGCATTTTTGTCTGCCCTGTTTGGTCAGGCCAAGAGCTTCATTTTCTCATTTCTAGGAACTTGGCAAAGCTTGCTGACTCCTTAGAAGGTATATATACATATAATCTTCCATCCCCTCATTCATTCATTCATTCTTATCATAAATTTGAAAGTTTGAACGTACTGAGCAGTGTACGTCTTCGAATCTCAATGTCAATCATTAATTATTGACAGGACGGGTAGAAGATTACTTTCCTATAAACGGTGACAGCAAGGACAGGCCAGATATAGCTTCTAAGAGATCACATAGCTACAAGTGTGTGCTGGACTCGAAATCATCGGAGGATTCATTGGCGAATTTGGCGACGTGGGAACCGGCACATGGATGGTTTAAATTTAGGCACCCATGGCAGCAATATAGCAAGGTGGGAGCAGCCATGAGGCATTGTGCCTACTGTGTAGAAACGTTGCAAGGGTGCGTTAACTCGGACACGATTAAGGTGATTACTTAAGAAACACATTATAGTTAATTAATTAAGCTCCGACGACTCCATTATTTAAAATATGAAATTAAACCACATTGATTGATGTCAGAGACCGGAATTCTGGGAGAAACATCTGAGAGATGTTTGCATGAAACTCAGCTCAGACTCGTCCAAGGTCTTAAAGGAACTGTCGACTTCGGTGAAGACGATGAAGAAATCTCCTATTGTCAATTTATTGGTCGTGGAGATGAAAAATTCAGTGGAAGAGCTTCGGATTTCTTTGTCATCATTGACCGAGCAGTTGGCGTTCATACAGATAAGGCCACGAAAGTCAAGTGTATTAATGCCTCTAACGGAAGCCATGGCAGTAGTGACGATGACAACGTTGCTCATCGAGATATCGACCAGGATCGAAGGAGTCGTCGAGGCGGTGGCTACCCTCGCAGAACTTGCATGTTTTAATCCAATCGGAAACGACGAGTCCCGTTCAAAAGTGCAGAAGGAAGAGCAAGAGGTGAAATCCCTTGATCAAGTCTGATAGCAACAAGGCAAGGCAAGGCAAGGCAAGGCAAGGCAAGGCATGAGATGTAAATAAAAAATGTGAAATTTAGGAGTATTTTTTTTTCCAAACAAGAAGTGAGGCGTAAATAAAAACATGTGATAATTTTAATCAAAATAATCATATAATAATTTTTATCAAAACTCCTATATAAATATTTTCTCTTAAAATAAAAAAAAATATATACGTTATGAGATCATTATTATGTATCTATAATTTCAAATTGTTCAAACACTAAAAAATGGCCGAATAATAGTTTTTCAAAACGGTTACATGCATGGACATTCTAAGTTTTCTTTAAAAAAAAATATACATGTAAAATTGATGTAGAATTATTTTTTAAATTTATTTTAGAATTTGAATAGGAAATTATAGTTTAAAAGAATTGACACCGTTGGTATATATTATGTTCACATTAGGTCAACAGGATGTACTTACATGGTCCACTCTCAACCCTAGCTAATGGGTTACGCTCTCGATTGTCCAAACCTAAGTGAGTTGCGAGCATTGAACTCTTAGCACCCGAGTGACTAGACAACTTGAGTAGTCGAAAGTCGAGGGCTCAGGAGCCCGAGCCCAATTTCACCTAGGAGTCAGGGGGTTTTAAGAGCCCAAATTCGAGCACGATAACAACAAATAGAAAGGGATGTGTTTAGATCCAACTCCGGGTTGCGTCCTAACCTAATCCGGCTAAGACTCATAACCTGGTCAATAAGTCAATTATTACTCATTAACCTGGTTAAATCAACATAAACTAGAACTGGCCTCTCTAGGGCAAGACTAGTTAGGGTTTCAATCCAAAATTAATTGTGAACCAACAGTTTACTCTTTTTTTCCCTAATTTTATATTTGGAATCAGTTTTGACGGTTGGACTGATGATTTCAACTATTGAGAAGTTTTATTTAAAGGTTGAAATTATTTAATCTTTTTTATCTATGACTAATTAGTCTATGTTATTCTCTAAAGTCTATAAATAGACGTCTCATTTCATTATCTTCACATGTTCCGGTGAAGGACTGTGAGGATGGCCGGGCCGAAGAAACAACCAAAAGAGCGAGAAGTTGATGACCGCCAGAAGATGGGAGGCGCACAATCCTGCGAGATTAACACGAGCGTTAAAGGAAACCCCCCGAAAGAATTCCGGCGGATGTCCCTCCGACGCTCAAGTCAGGCGACGAAGAGGGAGTAATAATTAGTAGACAAAGTTGAT
>JBAMIE010000049.1:6243465-6254384 GCA_037177295.1 Kaempferia parviflora | reverse complement strand
TAATATAATTTCAAACTATATGGTTATAAAATTTATATGTATTTATGTATAATATAATACACACGCAATGCGTGTGCGCGATCGCTAGTTATTAGAAAATTTTAGGTGGGCCCGGTTTTGAAAGTTATCAAATTTAGATTATTTACACTATTTTTATTTAGGGAGAATATGATCACATTATTTAATTAATAACGCAAAAGATAAATTTCATGTTTTAGGTACCGAGGAGCATATATATAATAATAATAGGTTAAATAGATTAACGGCGTTAATCGATAACGGAGTTGATTGACCCATTTGAGCCGCGTGATTGGTCGTCAAATCGTCACGTTGATTTCCGTAAACGACACGATAGACAAGCGCAGCAGCCGATAAGGCCGGCTTTCCTCCCTCGTCATCCTCCTCCCGGATCTGGCTGGCAATCTCGATCCGGCCGGCGACTTCTCCACTTTCAACGCCGTCGCCTGTTCTCCGACAGCACCATGTTCGGCCGCCTCGCCCCCTTTGTGTTCCTCCCGCTCCTCCTCTCCCTCTTCTTCTCCTATTCCGCCGCCGAGATCAAAACCCTAAAGATCACCTCCGACTCCCGCCCCATCATCCTCTTCGAGGATTTCGGCTTCACCGTCTCCGGAGAAGTCTCCGTCACCGTCTCCGAGGTCTCCTTCCCCTCCTCCTCTTCGTCCGATGAACTCTTCGGCTTCTTCCTCGTTTCCGACGCCAGCCTCCTCCAGTTGGTCCACGACTCAGAGCAGCCTAACCAGAACCCCGCTCCCCTTCCCAGCTGCGCCCTCCAGAGCCCTTACGTCAAACCACTCCTCACCTTCCACGAGGTCGTCGCCGCCCCCAACCACAACTTCACCAAACTCTTCACGGTCCTCCATCCCGACGAGTACGGTCTCTACTTTGCCAACTGCGTCCCCGGCGCCTTGGTATCCATGACGGTCCGCACCGCGATGTACAACGCCGGCCCGGACGGCACCCGCGACTACCTCTCCGTCGGCCAGTCCGCCGTTCCCTCCATCTACGCCTTCTTCTCCGTCGCTTACTTCGCCGGCCTCATCATCTGGGCCTACATCTGCTTCCGCAACCGGCTCGATGCCCACAGGATTCACCTCCTTATGGCTGCCCTCTTACTTGCTAAAGCCCTCGATCTCCTCTTCGCTGCCGAGGACCTTCACTACACCCGCTCCACGGGCACGCCCCATGGCTGGGACGTCCTCTTCTACGTTTTCAAGTTCGTGAAAGGCGTCCTCTTGTTCACCGTCATCGTCCTCATCGGCACCGGGTGGTCTTTCCTCAAGCCCTTCCTCCAGGAGCGCGAGAAGAGGGTGCTCGTGATCGTGATTCCACTTCAGGTCATCGCGAACATTGCGTCGGCGGTGATCGGCGAGACCGGGCCCTTCTTGAAGGGTTGGGTGAAATGGAACCAGGTCTTCCTTCTCATCGACGTCGCGTGCTGCTGTGCCGTCCTGTTCCCGATCATTTGGTCGATTAGAACTCTGAAGGAGACTTCGAAGACGGATGGGAAGGCGGCTAGGACTCTTGCAAAGCTCACTCTTTTCCGGAAGTTCTATATCGCTGTCATTGGCTACTTGTACTTCACGAGGATCGTGGTGTATGCATTGAGAACGATTTCATCCTACAAGTATCGATGGGCAAGTGTGATGGCTGAGGAGACTGTCAGCTGTGCCTTTTACGTCTTCATGTTTTATATGTTCAGGCCGAAGGAGAGGAATGAGTACTTTGTGCTCGATGACGATGAAGAGGAGGCAGCTGAAGCTGCACTGAGGGAGGAGGAGTTTGAACTTTAAATCTGGTGGTAATGCTGCTTTCTTTACGAGATTGAAAACCTTGCGCTTTCGATCGAGGAACGGACCTTGCTAATGTTCCTCTATTGCCCTGCCCTGTTCTTCATTTTGTCTTTCTTTTATGTCAGTGATTGACTTATTCTCACTTATTTCTCTACGTCGTAGCAAACATTTTGTTTCTATATGAAATGCTATTCAGGCACAATGTTGTTAAAGCATCCATACAATTGGAGATGGTATTTTTCTAATTATTATTAATATTAATATTATTATTATTATTATTTTGACAAGTAGAAAGGTTTCTAGACACAATCGGAATTCGCAGCCAATTCAATCCCTACCCATTTGTAAACTTCTTCGTGATTGCAAGACTTCTAAATGGCACAGAAGTCTAACCGTCAAAATCATAGAGGGTCCTGCCCTGCTGAAGAGGCAGCGTAGACGACCCCCCATGACTAGGAGCTTAAAATGAATCACGGTTTAAGGGGGCGTTTGGTTGACGCGTTTTCTATTTTCATTTTCTGAAAAACACATGTTTTTCTAAAAATATTGTTTGGTTTATATTTTTCATATTTATTTTCTAAAAAAAGATATAACATTTTCTAGAAAAATAGAGAATGATAAATTATCATTTTCTATTTTTTAGAAAATGAGCATTTTCTAGAAAATGAAAATGGAAAATATGTAAACCAAATACCCCTCCTTGGTTATATATTTTCAGCTTTCAATTCAAATAATTTATTTCATTGTTTAAATTTTTTAATATTTTTTAAATAATTAATTGTTAAGTTTGATAATATAAATTTATTTTAAAAGTTTATTTATTTATTTAAAAATTTTATTGATGAACATAATTGATAATTTTTGTTCGTCAATATTTTTATGGACATTGGCGAGTTAAACATAAATGAACTCAATTTTGTTCATTTAATGTAATGAATTATTCGAGCTTAAACTTGATCATTTAATAAAAATTATATGTATTGAATAAATATAAATAAGTTTTTTGTTAAATCGAATACTTTCACGGTCAACTATAGCTTCTCGATTTACTTACTCACAGATGATCGTGGAATTGACTGTGTGGAACCATTGGAGTGACAGATTTTACTTTTTACTACCATTGTTGAATTGAACACCCTATTTCCTTAGCCCCCACTCGACGTGTACCACAGAGTTGGGGCAAATAGGAACGACACTCAACCTATAGGATAAATTAGGCACAATCCGGTCTTAAGCTGCGCTGGACTAACACGGACTTAGACGGAGCATGGCTTGTCATGCCCCTAATATTTAAAAATAATAATAAAATTTTAAATTAGGAATGTCAATTAAATTTATTTAAAAACTATATATATATATTTTTCTAAATGAATATTCACAATGTTTTTTTAAGTTAGCTAAAGTGCACGAAGTTTTTTAATTTTTTTTTATTTGATAATTTAAATATCAGACTCTTCGAATCGAATTAATCTTATAGGTAATCAATTTGATCCACTAATAATTAAAATAAATCAAAAAATACTCATGAAAGCTCATTCAAATGTATGTTAAAATCCGTTTCTTACTTGGGGAAAAAAAAATTATAATACATTGCAGCTGACATTTAAAACCTAGATCCGTAAACGGTCTAACTATTTATTACATCTTGAGTTTGTTCTTGAAATAAAGACAGATCACAATCTCCAATCAAAAAAATAACAAGTTGGAACACAATTTATAATAAAAAAATAACCAGTTGAACAAGTATGTAACTAACTTATTTATTTAGTTTAATGAATTATTTAAATTTATCCATTTAATTTATTTTATACTTATTGAACGAAAATAACCTCAAAACAAACCAAATAGTAATCTTGCTGACAAAAAGTATAATTCACAACCTTATTAATTTTTATTTGGTTGATCTTTTTATTTTATTTTATTTTTATTTTTTAAAGGGCTTGGGTCTGATCGACCGTGGTTGAATCAAGTTAAGTTCTAGTTGGCCTGGGTAAGTTTGAATTAGGGTGAGGCTTAGATTGGGCAAATGATAGATCCTCTTTTTCATTTTCGAACTACCAGAGAGGATTTTTTTTTTTTAAATAATAAAGTATCCAATCCATCGAACCGACTAAGGTGATCAATTTAACTCCACAAAAATTCCATCGACCATCCAGATAAATCCAAAAATGCATGTGAGTTCTCACTCAGTTGCCAACTTCCTAAATTTTTCATAAGAAAACTATCCAACATTTATGATGTAATTAGGAATCAAATTATGAGTACTTGGTTAATCTGAACAGGGACAGTGTAATTTACTGAACCAAACAAGAGACAAAAGGACTCAGATACTGATTTAATTTGTCAGTTTACAATTAGAATGAAGTCCCAAAACTTTGCCATAACACTTGAACGCTATGCTTCTATCTCCTTGCCGATGGTAAATTTTTTAGGACCAAAAAGTGTTATCTTGTTCAATATATTTTTTTTTTCTATCTCCTTTAATTACAAGTGACTACAAATCAAAAGTCAGTTTATGGCCTTCTTACATTAAAAAGAACAAAATGAAAAAATAATAATAAAATCAAAGTTCTAGACCGAGTTCATCTTCAATGCCATCGTCCTCTTCGAAGAGCTTGAGAAAGCGTGCTTGCTCCTGCTCCCTCTTTCTCTTTCTCCACCATTTGTACACCACCACCGCAACAGCACCAGTTACGGCAGAAGCCAATGTGCATGCCACTACGATCATGGCTATTTTCTTTCTCGTTTGGCTGGAGGCCTCCTTCTTCGACTCGGTGGCTTCGCTGATACCTGTAGACACCCATCCAAACAAGTCAATAGTATTTCCGCCCTTGTTAATGGGAATGACTAAAATGTGCCCTAGTATTCATTTTCTACCCAAACAAAATGCTCCAACTCATTTTGTTTCCCTCATATGGTTTCCATAATGAATCTGATTACAAAGAAAAAAAAACATTCAAAACCATAATTTCGAACGCAAGCGCTCAGAAGCATCGCTATTCTTTCTACACAGTGTGTAAAAGATAACAAAAGTCTTATTTTGAATGTGCAACGAGTTGATCAGCAAATGTGCTCAGACCCAAGTTGATTTACAAATTTAGGTCTACTGTTTCATTAAAATGAACTCTTTTTTGTTTATCTAACTACCTATCAGATCTTTTTTGTATTATGAACACTCAGACAATTTATTAAGCCTCCTTGCACTGAAAAAATTGCAGATGTTGTAGAAAAAAAATGAGTCGGGACGTATTTTTGGTCATTCCTATTTAACAAGGGCACCACTGATAAATTCACCTTGAGTTTACAAAAAAAATATCTAGTTTCAGTTCCCAGGAATTGTTTTACCGCCTGCAAACCATCTTCTGTAATAATATTCACTATAACCACTAATAGTCATAATGCTTTGAGTTATTTAATGTTTAGGCCACTTACCATCAGATGAAGTAGTGCAGTGACGGCATATGAATGAAGCGTTGAATTGATTGTCTTTGGAGTGTAAATATCTTCCATGGACGAAATTTCCAGCACACAGCTCCCACTCATCGTATACATCATCAGATTTAAATGTGTCCTCTTCGTAAACGCCACACCTTTTACATTTCTTCTTTGGAAGTTCTGTAAGAGGCTGCCAAAGAACACACGATGGATAATGATAAGTTGGTTTAGATAAGCAAATTAAGTTTTTGATGTCCTATAAAAAATCAAATGCAGTGCAAGTGTGAATCATAGAAATGATCAAATGATGCGAGATAGTATTAACGTGAAGATGAAAACCATTATACAAGAAAAGTTACAAATTTTATAAGAGGCAAGACTTTCCAGTCCTGATTCAAAAGGTAGGAGATAAGTCGTGCTAGCAAAATTTGGCACACTAAGATTACCCGATACAATCTGCCCCACAATGAAGGTGTTCATAGTTTGGATCATAAACAAGGAAGATATAAATGGGAATATTTGGATAATGCATATAGCATTAGCAATAACTAACTAAAGCAATCAAATATACCAATCATATCCCTTCGGTATGAAGACATTAAAAAGGTCTAGCAAACAAGGAAAGGGCAGCAAAACGTATTGAATATATGAAACACAATCAAAGGGCTTATTTCCCAATATGATGGGCAAATCTAAGAAGGAATTTATTATGTATCTAGATCTGGATATAGTTAAAAAAAAAGACAAAATTCATAAGTTAAAAGGACAATATAGTGTGGTACTGAAAGCTAATATACATTAAGTACACAGGTTTACATAGATAAACAAGAATAAAAGATGCACATATGACACTAACACAATTTTTTGGAGAAAATTATTCAATCTAATTCAACCTCTACTACAATTTATAAACTAAAATTTGCAGATGAAATTTGAAATACTGACCAAATATACGCAAGAAAAAAAAAAGAACATAAATGAAAACAATCTCATTCTACCACAAACCTGCCAAGATTCATCCCCATTGAAAGTGTACAAAATGTCTTTTTGCTTTACATCGGGCAAGTAGGTCTTATTTTCTCCATGACAGCGAAAGTAGACAGTTGGTTTGGAAGGAAACCACTCGTGAGTAGTGAATATCTCAATCGAACCTAAGCTCACAAACCTTGTTGAAAAAAATCCTGGAAAAAGAAAACCAAAAGCTACCAACGTGAGATCAGAGCCCAATCAAACAATTTTACAAGCAAGAAAATATAAGAACATATGAATTATATTAAAAAAAAAACTAATTTTAATGTCCTTCTAACGAAACACGTTCCTAATCGTCCCTTCCCAATAAATCCCCACCTTCTCCGCCAAATTTTTTTTAAGATGAACAAAAGGTAACAAACCTGATTCCGTGGTTTAACGTTAAATGCTACCTAAACAATCATATAGCTACAACAACGAGTTGTTTATTTAATATAAAATCATAATAAACAGAATTGACGTCTGCAGGCTAACTGCGAAGAAGGAAGAAAATTGATAAATAAATCAAATTAAAACAAAAGGAAAAGGAAAATCAAAGCGGAAATAGAGAGAACAGAGCGGCGACTTGTTACCAGGAATTGAGCAAACCAAGACGTGCAAGACAAGGCAAAGTCGAGCAATTGCGATCGACGAGCTCGGAGGCCGTCGAGTTCTCCGCATAACGCTCGGAGATTAACAGATCGCGAGAGATCGAGAGAAGATGAATCAAGCGAGCGAAGGTAGAGGACGAAGACTTGATCGAGACGCAGTAAATAAATAATGAAAACTATGGTTTTTTGCTTGCTCGGCCCACACCGTTGGCCCATGGGTCCCATACTTGGTGTAAATATACCGAGCGGAACCACACATGAATTTTTGAAATTATCAGATCATTTACCATGTTTCAAAATTACTAAATCATTATCCAATTTTATTTTTACCTTGTTAATGTTCCTAGTCAAGTGTTTTTTTAGTGGTTGAATCGATTATATATTTTTTAGTCGATTTTTATCGATTTGTATTTAAAAAATTATTACTCTTAGTACATTGGTTAATTAATTTTTGAAGGTATTTTTATAATCACGAGAACTAGATGAACAAGAATGAACTGATTTCATATCATTCTGATATCTTTAGGGGCATTTGGTATATATTTGGTAATGAGTTTGATTGAGAGGGGAATGAGTTTAGCGATAACCTAAGAGAGTTGGGTTATAAAATTATGGGTATCAACCCATATTTTGATTTTGATTCCCGTCTACTCTGAATTCGTGTTTCAAAAAATCACTACTATTAATGTATTGGGTCAAATTATGTTTGAGAGCGTGGATATAATCATAAGATTTAAAGGAACTCATAGGACCTAGTTTCACGTCATTCAGAGCTCTCTAAGTCTATCAATCGATTTTGGCCAAAACTCTTTAAATCAATTTGGCCAAAATCAGTTGATAGACCTAGAGTATTCAGAATGACGTGAAACTATTTCCTAGGAATTCTTCTAGTTCTTATGATTATATTCATGCCCTCAAATATCAATTTGACCTAATATATTGAGAGCGACATTTTTTTAAACACGAATATATCCAAAAAATCTAATTCATGTTCAAAAAATCACCATTGTCAATATATTAGATAAAATTGATATTTAAGGAGCGTTTTTACAATTAGGAGAACTAGACAAACGCATAGAAACTTGATTCGTATCATTCTGAGGTCTTTAAGTCTATTAGTTATGTTCGGCTGAAATCGACTAATGAACCTAGGAGATCTCAGAATGACACAAAATCAATTTCTATGTGTTCGTTTAATTCTCATGATTGTAACACATGCCTCAAACATCAATTTAAATTAATATATTAACAACAATGATTTTTTGAATACAAATATAGATAAAAAATTAATTTATGTTTAAAAAATTACCGCTCTTAATATATTGAGTCAAATTGATATTTGAAAGTGTGGATATAATCACAAGAACTAGATGAACTTATAGGACTTAGTTTAACTTTATTCCAAGCTCTCTAGGTCTATCAACTGATATTTGTTGAATGAACCTAAAATATTTTAGTCAAAATCGATTGATGGACTAAAAGAGTTTGGAATGACACGAAATCATATCATATGAGTTTGTCTAGTACTTTTGATTATATCTATGTCATTCAAATATCAATTTGGCATAATATATTGAGAAAATAATTTTTTAAATACAAATCAATCAAACCCGTAAAAAAAATCAATTTGGTTGTTAAAAAAATCGGCTCGACTGGGAACAGTAATAGAGGTAAAAATAAAAATGAATATGTGATTTGATAATTTTAAAACTAAGATACATGATTTAATAATTTTAAAAATTTATCTATGGTTCAACAAAAAAAAAACTGACTAATAAAAGATGATTAGTATGCACAAAGGCTCAACTCGAAACACCAATTCTAGGAAATGCTAGACCGACCAATTGTGGGAAAGAGAAATAAGAGACCTCTCTTTGTTGATGCATATTGTTTGAATTTAAAAAAAAAAAAAATTCACGTCTAATTTATAAAACTATCAAATGTTAATGGCTATTAAATATGTAAATATAAATTATTAATTAAAAAAATTTATTACAAACTATTGTTTTCCCCCTGAATTGCCTAATAAAGTTCCATACTAATTGGGCCGCCCCGCTCCATATAATTGGACAGTTGAGGATATATCAATTAATCCAATCGGATATTTGCTTCAAGTCCGTGGACCGCTTCCGCAAACTATGAACTCCACGATCACTACCGTCCATATTGTCTTACCAATAACAAAATCCGACGTTCCATAACTTGAACACCTCATCCATCCGAACCGAACTGGACTCAACCAATCACCGCCATCTACTCCCGTCTTTATAAACCGCCCCGACCCTTCTACTTTTTCACCATCTCGATCCAATTCGTCTGCTTGCCCAATCTCTCTCCTTCAGCTCTCTCGATCGCGATCTCCCATGGCGCCCAAGGCGGAGAAGAAGCCCGCGGAGAAGAAGCCCGCCTCCTCCGATAAGCCAGCGGAGGAGAAGGAGAAGAAGGCTGCCGCCGAGAAGGCTCCCGCAGAAAAAAAACCTAAGGCCGGGAAGCGCCTGCCTTCCAAGGACGGTGCGACCGCCGGCGGCGATAAGAAAAAAAAGAAGGTGAAGAAGGGCACTGAGACCTATAAGATCTACATATTCAAGGTGCTTAAGCAGGTCCATCCGGACATTGGGATCTCCAGCAAGGCCATGTCCATCATGAACTCCTTCATCAACGACATCTTCGAGAAGCTCGCCCAGGAGTCCTCTCGCCTCGCCCGCTACAACAAGAAGCCCACCATTACTTCTCGCGAGATCCAGACTTCGGTGCGCCTGGTCCTACCTGGTGAGCTCGCGAAGCATGCCGTCTCCGAGGGCACTAAGGCGGTGACCAAATTCACAAGCTCTTGAAGCATTGATGCTCGTTAGGGTTTCAAAAACCTTTGAATCTTTGAGACGTTGGATTGAAGGGGTTCTCTAGTCATGTTTTCTTTGCCTTCTTTTGTTGCCGTTCCCAGGTGGTTCGATGCTAATGTAATATAGTATTCGCCAATGTTGAAGCCATGGAAGCTTGATCTTTTAATGGATGTGCGGTTTTTTTTTTAAATGGCCTCTATGTTTGTGATCAAGGATAAAATCTCATGCCACATGAATTATACGTTCAGCTAAAGCTATGTTGATGTTTATTTTTTTTTTTTTAAAGATTGAATGCTCCTTGGCTCGTGGATGATCTCTGCATTTTCTTTGTGATACCTAGTATTATCTATTTGTAAGCAACTGATGGCTGGTACAAGAATGACAAACCTGATCAGTAAGTTCGATCAAGAATATATCTGCGGGGCCTCCAATCAAGAAAGCATTTGGGGAAGTTGGAAAATTTTTCAGTAAAATTTCAAGAGAGTCATCTGATAGTAACATAGTTAAGAAATCAAATGAGAGATCATAAAAAGGTTGGAAGTGGTGCTAGAAGTAGAGAAAAAAACACACCAGCATCGTCGAAGAATAAGAACCTGTAAAGCAGAAGGTAGAGATCTCGACGGGCCTAGAAAAGAAAATCAATGCCAACAAGATTGCAGAAATTAAAACTTTGATACTTTGGGGTCAGGATCCATGGTTTGCTAGGTTGAACAAAACAAAAATGTCATGTACAATTAAGAAATTAGAAAGCCACACCTGCAGAGATATCTTAACGCTTCGCTCCGGTACAAGAGCAACTTCCTCTAGAGGATACTGAAAAGAAAATAACATACAATATTGTTGACGTTTGTGCTTAAACACTAATTGGATTGTTTGAAAGGAGCCAGAAGGCTTGACCTACAGTTAACAGTGAAAAAACTCTCCTCCTATTCGTTTGGATGTCAATCCTGATAAAGAAAAAAAAACGAGGGCTGTCAGAAATATAATGAAACCTAAAAATGAGACAAACCTAACTGGTATTCTAATTTATTTAACAAAGTTAGCATGGTACACAAAGCCGTGATCACTTTTATTAGGGATTCAAAGTCCCAAGTTGGAAGGACATGAAAAAATTTATGAATTTAAAAGAGGAGACCTTCTGTTCATACTTTTTTTTTTGAACCATATAATTTCTTTATTTTTCTAAATAAATTGTTAAGTAGGCAGCTTTCTGA
>JBAMIE010000049.1:6209598-6220670 GCA_037177295.1 Kaempferia parviflora | reverse complement strand
AATCTAAATTTAGGGAATAGATAGGGTAGCTGATGCAAAGGTTTTTTAGCTATCCTATCTAAAATTTAAGGTAAAATATTTGAATAGGGTAGCTGATGTGGATGCTCTAAGATTATAAGTTTGCATTATATTTGTTCTTATTTAGCTTGTGGTACGAGAACTCTTGTCTATTTAACATTATACTTAAATTCTCATGGAGATGTATTAATCCTTGTCAATATGTTATAGTCGGACCCTGCAACACAAACACTTAGATATTTAGCACTGCACATGAGTTCTGAAGACGTAACAGTCCTTGTCAAGACGTTACAGTCAAACCCTATAACGTATTCTTTCCACGGAATAACTTAACATTAGCGCAATAGTTTAATGAATCAATTCATTAAATATTCACCATAATTTTAACGTCAATTAACAACCTAACACAACTCTCCTCGTTTATCTAAGCTTAGAATCGGACATGACTGATCCTTCTGAGCGGAAGTAAGCATTAGCACAAATGCATAAGGTTAGAAAATAAGAAATTTGTCTCCCAAGATATGCAAGAAAATATCCTTATGGAGTTTCCTGGTGCATACTACAGCATACATGATCTGAATTACAGCGGTGACAGAATGTAAAGGTAACTTGGACATGACCTTTTTGTTTCCTTACTACAGAGACACTGTGATTAAAGAAAAGGCCTTTCGGAATTTGGTAAACAAAGAAATTAGCCACATCATTATCACTGATAATGGAGAAAACTTGCCCTTTTAACAAGATGATTCAGGTGTAAAAGAAACTATTTAAGGATGTAAATATATAGAAAGATTTAAAAGGTGACATAGACCAGCCAACTAATGCAGCTGTGCGGGTAACAAAAAGGCGTATGCTTGGCTCATCTGCTTAGCTCATCAAAAGGTTCCAATGCATGCTACACAAGAAAAGTCTGAAAGTTGCATCGGGTTTCTCCGAAGAACCTTCCTTGTCTTAATCTTGTCATGAAGTAGCCAAGTCAGCACTTTAAACTTGGGTATTGAAAAGGAGGACCAAATAAAGCCAATACGATAAGAAGGATCCACCTTGACCCTATACAAGAGAATGTTGTAAGCTGAGCTAACACAGAAAAACCCATTAAAACTCACCTCAAAATGTTTCTTCCTGGTCCCTCCTGGATGTTTCTTACTGCCTGGGAGAGCGCTAATATTCCTACAAAAAACTGTCTTGAAAAAGAGAGACCAAGTGAAGGTAAGGAAAAAAGTCTATCTGTAAATCGTTGCATAATGTAAAAAAAGCAGAGGAGAATTGCCATTTTAGTAACAGACTCCCATACCACCTACTATGTCATAAGGACACATCTGTTCTACAAAATTTTAGGCAAATGGCGACCAAACAAAAATCATGGATGCACTAGACACTCCCCAAGGTATGACAATCCAGAACCACCAGCTCCCAGGGTTTGGGCAGAAAAATATGCTCTTGATAAAATACTTCACCAGGAAGAATGTAAGGGAATGAGGAAAAGCCATCAACATTGGCACAGCAAGGCCAAATTGAACTGTTGCGAGTTAAGAATACCAAGGCCCCATCGAAGACGGCTGGCATACAAGTATGCAACACTAGGCAATGAGATTCCAACATCGATAAAGCTGACTCATGCCCACAATGACATAAGAAATTCCTCTTCCTGCAGTATAGATTTACCAGTACCCAGGTTGGAAGCTGATTAAACTGAGAGCATGAGCATGGATACAAATCAAGGAGGTCAGAAAGCAATGGCTTGGACCTTGTTATGGATTGAATATTTAGCAACCCTTGTACCTTGGTATTATGGCTTTGCTTGCTGCCATGATCTGTATGCTGATTTTGATAATTCCATCTTTCAATGGCAGAAGGCTACAGCATTTTGCTTAACCTTTTTGGGTTTGCCTGACACCAATAATGAAGTTGATAAGAGAAAAGGTTTAAGATTTATATGGTAAAAAATTACTTTATCCAAAGTAAAGTCTAATCAGCATTAGGATCAAACTTTCTTTGCTCAGAGTTGGTGTAATGCTGGATGCAAAATAAAAAGAAAAAATGTTCCCTGTACTTTGAGATATAAACTGAAGATATTTCTTCCCAAATGATTAGTCTAAGAAATAACTATAAACTGCCAAAGAAGTATGACTGGGTAATGCCCTAGCATGCGTAATTTACTAATTTTGTTCTTATCCACTCTCATGTGTAGGAAAAAGTAGATCTAATTACCAGATGTGGATGCTACAGTGGGTAACTTGGTGCATAATATTGTGCTGTCAACAAGTTGTACATGAATGTGAATTTATAAAGGGTAATGCAGCTTTACAAAGGCTAGATAACAAATCAAAGGTTAGTGTTACTGGCATTGTCATAACAAAGTTCAGAAGATGGTGTTAACAGTCATCTTAAAGACAAAAAAATAAGTAATAGAGCATGCTAAGTCATCACTAGAATATAATATCGTGGAGTGTTTGCATATAACAATCAAACAAAAATGAAGGCGATAGAGTTAACTTAAATATGATCTTTACCTTGACAGAATCTCATACAAATCAAGTCTGAAAGAGTTCCTCTTTGATTACTGCATTGACAAGTATATTCCATGTGATTTTAGTTGGTACTATGCCAAGGCTCAAGGCATCACCCAACAACAGGATGGCTTCAGATGCCTTGTTATACGAACAAAGACCTTTGAAAGCTGTGTTGTAACTGATGATATCAGGTTTCAGTCCAACTTTTAACATCTCAACCCAAATTGCTGATGCTTCTTCATATTTGCCCCATTTGTAAAGTCCATCCATGAGTGTATTGTATGTGACCAAGTTAGGGATGCAGTCTCTTTGTTTCATCTCAGAATGAACACATAAGGCTTCTTCCATTTTCCCAGCAGAGCATAGACCGTGGATGATAACATTGTGCACAATTTCATCAGCATTGCGTCCGGCATGCAAGACCTTATTCCATATATCAAGAGCAGCATCAAGCTTTTTATCACGGCAAAGTCCATCTATCAATGAACTGTATGTTACTTGATCCAATTTGAATCCTTTTCCCGTCATTTCCTTTGTAAGTAAGTAAGCTTCATGGTACATTTCTGTTTTACAAAGACCACTGATAAGGGTGTTGTAGGTCACAACTGTCGGAGCACAACCAATAGTGTTCATCCGTTTGAAAAATTGCAAAGCCTCTGAGATATTTGATACTCTGAAGAAGCCATTTATGAGGGCATTGCAGGTATGTGAGTTTGGTCTGCAACCGAATTTACTCATCTGATCATATATGGAAAGAGCTTCATCTATTCTCTTATGTTTACAGAGAGCATCTATCATAGAAGTATATGCAAATACATCAATGTTATTCTCTTGTCCATCTTGGGCGCTCTTCAACACCTCCAATGCCTTCCCAAGATATCCCTTCTCACACAACCCGTGTATTAAAACACCATATGTCACCGAATCGGGTTCTAAATTATTATCCTGCTGCTGCAGTTGCTCCCAAAAGAGGAGAGCTTCTTCTGCCCTGCCTTTTCCAAACAGACCTCTGATCAGTATGTTATAGCTGACAACATTAAGTTTGCCTTCTCTTTCCATTGATTCCCACATTTTAAAAGAATCCTCCAACCTCTCTGCTTTGCAGAAGCCATCAAGCAATGCATTGCATATGACAATGTCAAGAATTAATCCATTTTTTATCATCTCCGCATATAATAGTGATGCTCCATCAACATTTCCAGACTCGCATAACCCATGAATCAAAATTCCGTAGGTGAAGGTATCAGGTGAGTGGCCATTTATTAGCATTCTATTCCACATCTCCATCGCCTCTTTGTACTTGCCAAGCTTGCACAAACCGTTGAGCATCGAATTATAGGTAACAACATTAGGACCGACTCTCTTATCCGTCACCAGCCTCTCCCAAATCTCCATTGCCTTGTCAAATTCAGCCTTTTTCAAGAACCCGTCAATGAGCACATTGTAGCAAACTATATCTGGAGTCACCTTTCTCTCGGACATTTCATCGAACACCTCAACTGCTTTGGTAAAATCTCCGCCTTTGACATATGCATGCATAATCGTGCTGTACGTGACGAGGTCTGGGTCGATGCCTCGGAATCGGATAGTTTGGAAGAGCTCCCACGCCCGGTCGAGTTGCTGACGAGCACAGAGGCCCCGGATGAGGATGTTGTAACTTTGAAGATTGGGAGGAACCCGCGCACTAGTGGAGAAGAAGTCGAAGAAAGACTCAGCCTGCTCCCAACGCTCAGCACGGACGAAGGCGTCGAGGAGGGCGTTATGGGAGCGGACGCCAGGGTTGCAGCGGAAAATGCCGGGGAGGGCTCGGAAGGTGCGCAGGGCCTCGTCGGGCATTAAGGCGCGGGAGAATCCCTTAAGGGCCGTGACGGCGACGGTCTCAGAGAAGCTAGGGCGACGAGGGTGGTGACTGAGGAAACGGAGAAGGCGGGGGAGGTGGGAGGGAGAGGAAGCGGAGAGGGTGCGGAGGAGGCCAAAGAGGAGGGAATTGGAGGGGGAGGATAACGGGTAGTGCGCGGCGAGAGAGTCGAGGTGGGAGAGGGCTGAAACGGGGTCCTTTTGAGCTTTGATCTCGATAAGCTCCAGGAGGTGGCGGAGGCGCGGAACGCCGGGAGGAGGCGCCGCCGCAGCCATAGATATACCGCCACCCGCTCTACCTCGTTGGGAGACGACTCTGCGGCCGGCTTAAATAGTTCAGTGGAAAACTCACACTTTTTCAAAATACTCTACTACCACTTCAAAACAAGTCCTCATTGTTTCGAAATTCTCATTATTTTATCCTTAGCAAATTATTTAAAGAAATAATATCATAATAACCACCATGCCGTGTCATTAGAGACAGTGACGTGTCCCTCAGGCATGGTGCCAAGTATCCAAATGGGACGTAATAACAATGTGATTTTATTGGAGAGGAAAACTGCAGCATTACTATCTGTTTACTTGGAGTGCGGAAAAAATAGAAAATTTTCTACTCTTTTTATTTCATTAAAATTTTAAACTTGAAAACTTAATCAATCTATGATGATTTTAAAGTTAAAATAAATCACCACCAAAATATTACAATATATCTATATACCTCTCATGCACACTTGAGTAGTCGAATACCTAAAATTGACTAGACCATCTAAATGTAAAGTGCATGCGTAACGTTACGCACCTGGGTGGTTTGGGCACTCGAAAGAGACTCAGGAAGCCATGAATACATTCACTCGGGGTGCCCGAATCACTTCTAGACGTCCAACTACTTAGGTACACACGAGAAGTGTGCATGTTAAATCCACAGTGTATCATATATATGAAAGTGTAAAGCATTCAATCGGAGGTTACCTGAGACATATCCATTCAGATAACCTCCGATATCTCTCCGACCAACATATCCACTCGGGTAACCTCCAACCGAATGCTCTACATCTCTCATGTCCGGTCAATCCCACTGATCGAATGCCTTACACTTGTCCCCGGTAAGCTCTACTGGAGGCATATCCACTCGGGTAAACCTCCTATCGGATGCTCTACTCTTCTCGCTAGTCATCTCTACCAACTGAACACGTCTAGTTATCCCCAGATCGACCCAACTAATCATGGGTACGTCACTCGTACCTATTAAGCTCCTTCTGCTCATCTTCACTCCGTCCTGGTGGTCCTAGTAATTAACATGTTGATTCATCTTATTTTAATACTTTCTGTTTCAATTGCAACAATGGGATGATCATTCTCAATTATAAAACTTCTCTTCAAAATAAGATAAAAGAAGAGTTCTTGGTAGATTCTATGATTAACTAGTTGAAAGAGAATTTATTGTAAAAATTAACACTGATTCAATAATTGATGAATTCTATTCTGTGAAAAATCGCAAGGCATTTCAGTAGTTTTATCTTGTTCGATGTTACTATGTCATATTTTATAGTTAACATTCAATGTGTAAGTGTTTTTTTTTTATTATAAATTAGACTATTATTATAGTTTAAATATTAAATATTAAATTTATTAGATCTATATTTAGCCCAGGGTAAGTAGATTTTCTAGCTATTCCCATACATGGAGGCAAGGGTGTCTTTGGAAGGGAGATCAAGAGCCATTAGTAAAGACCAAATGGCTAAAAAGCCAATAATTCTAATCATAATCAAGGTGGCAGTTAAAAGTTAAGAAAATTATACTATAGTATTTTCGACTCCCGCCTCCCTACTCTCAACTTCACTCCCGACTCCCGACTCAGATGTCGACACTTTTAGCTAAATTGAAACAGCCCTAGCTATAAAAAATTAAAGTGACAACAACACAACTGTTATTGTGAGAATAGTGAAAAACACATTATCTATTTGAAATAAATAAACCGTAATAGTCATTTATTTTTGAAAATATGGTACAAATTGTTGAAAACAAAGGACATGAAGAAGGTGATGAATAGTCATGAGTCTATAAAATATAAAAGGTAACTGGCCCGTAAGAAGGAGACGTGAGGAGAAAGCGAAACAGTTATTTAAAATAAATGTGTCATAATTATTTATTTTGACAAATTATGAAAAACGAACATGAGAGTATGATGGAAAGTCATAGTCTATAAAATATAAAAAGTAGTAGGCCCTGTCAAAAGATGTGTACATCATTTTCACAAACCCTATCATTATTCATCTTTTTTTTTTCTTTGTTCTACCAAATTCCTCACTTTAGCGTCAAAATGACATTACCGAAAAACCCATTAACTATCTCTGCAACCTCTTGTCACCCAACTCCTCTCCTACATAAATCCTAATATTGTTCATCTTTTTTTCTTTGCTCCACTAAAAAGTTAACTTAGCATCGAAATGAATCTAGTATCAATTATCGATTATCAATTGACAATCAACAATGAAAGTCTACAAGATGTTTTTTTTATTCTAATACTGTTATAAAAATTATTATAATATAAAATAAATTTTAATTTTAATCAAAATAACTTTAATGTTTTGTCTTAAATTACCCTTACATTTCTCAACACTCTTCTAACATAAAATTATTTCAACTAAATTTTTAAATTTTCAAAACATTTAAATAAAGTGCATTATTTTTAAATTATCAAAATATACGTCCATTTTTAAAAATAGTTTTTTGTCTGTTTGTTAACTCCACGTAACAACAAGAAATAATGATCAAACATTATTAAAAAAAAAAAAAGAAAAAATAACGAAAAAAAATAGGAATGTGGGAAGCCGATCATGAGGAAATTCAGTTCTCTGAAGTCCGAAGCCCCCTTAGGTACCAAACTCAGTTCTCTGACATTCCAATTTAACTCCGATGGCTTACCAAGAAACGAAATACTCCAACCACGCAAAATAAGAAAGATTTATACACTATTTATTTAAAGCATCGTCGTAGACTACGGTGGATAGATCACCCGAAAGGAAGAGCAGCAAAAGCACAAACGCACATCAGGAAGCAAGCATATAGGCATCTGAGGCAGTATCGAGGCAGAGACACATCTGAATCTCGAAACTAACCGGAAATCTCGATGGACTTGAGGCCGGGCTTCTTGACCCCTTCCTTGGCCACGGTGACAGTGAGCACGCCGTTCTCCATGGCTGCCTTGACCTGATCCGCCTTGGCGTTAGCCGGCAGGCGGAATCTGCGTTGGAATTTACCGCTGCTGCGCTCGATTCGGTGCCAGGTGTGGGTCTTCTCCTCGCGCTCGCGGCTGCGCTCGCCGCTGATCTGGAGGACGGTGTCGTCCTCCACCTCCACCCTGACGTCCTCCTTGCGCATGCCGGGGAGATCGGCCTTGAAGACGTGCGCCTCCTGGGTTTCCTTCCAGTCGACGCGGGCGCCAGAGGCAGTCGCGAAGATGGAGTCGTCGCCGAAGCGAGGGAAGGCGAAGCGCGCCTCGAAGGGGAAACTCTCGAAGGGTTCCCAGGGACCCATGGAGAAGGGATCGAGAATGCTTCCTAGCCGGGCACCGAAGTCGAAGGGAGCGATCGACATCTTGATCTGGTAGACGGAAGAAGAAAAAAGTGCGATCGCGTTTAGTTTTCGCTTTGCGGAGTGGGAGGGTTTTAATAGGAACGGAAACAAGAGGATGAGGCTTCTGGAGAGTTCGATAGCGTAGGCTCAAGTTGGGCTTCTAGAGAGTTCTGGGCTGGGCTTAGCTAGAGATAAGAATGTGTAACATTTATTTTATAAATAAAAATTAACAGTGACAATTATGACGATCGATAAGATACTGATAATTTTCTAGTACACGTAAATGTAATAAATTAAGCCGCTATAGTTATTCATCTTCTTCTCCGGCCGGCCTCACTTAATAATCATGGCAACTCGGGTAGTCCGGCGGCGGCGGCGGCAGCGTCGAGTCCGCGTCCGGTCCATTCTCCACCTCGAACGCCATCATCAACCCCAACGGCAAGTGCGAATCCAAATGGCAGTGCATGAACCACATCCCTAATTCGATTCGATCAAAATATTCGCAAAAATGTTAGATTCACAATTTCCAGTTTCTCGAAACGGAGACGAGAGCAGTTGACTTCGAACCTGGGTTATTGGCGACGAACCGGATGACGGCCCAGCCTCCGACCGGCACCCCGATGGTGTTCCTCACCTGCGGGTTCACCAGATTGTACCGGGCGGGGTCGGTCGCCTTGTTGAAGTTGCCGAAACCTTGTGCGAGAATGAAGAAGTTGTAGCCGTGGATGTGCATCGGGTGGTTCTCCGTCGCGATGATCGCCGTGTTCTGCAGGACCATCTCGACCGTCGCCCCGAACCGGACCCGCCTCACCCGGGTCTGCTTCACTGTCATCGTCAGCCCGGGGTCGGTCACGTTGGTGAAGTCGAACCAGACCGGCGGCTCGTCGGGGAAGTCGGCGGTGTAGACGCCATCGATCCGCCGATAGCTCGCCTCGAGGAGGGACACCTGGGTGGGGAAATGGAACGACACGTTGTTCATGCTCGCGGCGAAGGACCCGGTCGACCGGTTGCATCGGATTTGACTCGGCGCGCAGGGGACCAGACCGAACCCAAACGTGACGAACATGTGCTCGTCCACGTGCAGCGGCACGGTCGGGTGGCCCGGCCGGACCAACCCGGTCATGTTCGTGTAAAACCGGTTCGCGGTCTCGAGGGAGTACAAGCTCGGGAGCGTCGGCATGATCGGCGTCGCCCGACGCGGGGTGTGGTAGCGAAGGACCGCCGTCGTGGTGGAGGTGTCGAAGCGGAGGCCGGGGAAGTTGAATCCGGTGCTGATGTACGGGCGGGCGGCCATGTAGTACTCGCCGGGTGCAGCGTCGGCGACCATGAGTGCGTCGACGGTCTGGCCGGAGGCGAGGACGAGGACGTCGGTTTTGTAAGGGGCGGTGTAGCTGGCGTCGGTGGCGACGACGGTGAAGGAGTGGCCAGCGATCATGAAGAAGTGCTGGTTCACGAGTGCAGAGTTGATGAGGCGCAGCAAGTAGGTCTTCCCCGGCACTACCTTGAGCTCGTACATGTCTGCACATCCAAATCATCAAATTAACAGATCATCGTCGTGTCGAGTTCATGCATGCATGCTCACAGTTAAATTGATTTATTTAGCTCACGTTTTCTAGAGCAATTGTACTGGTCGCCGGGCTGGCCGTTGATGGTGAAGGAGTCCGAGATGGTGGGGATGCCGCCGACGTCGATGGCGATCCTCTCCAACTCCACCAAATTGGCGTTCCACCATTCTCCGATTATGATGGGAACTTCGTAATCAGGCTTAGGGAAGGGGTAGCCGGCAGGGCCACGTCGAGGGCGGATGATGAGAGCTCCATAAACAGTCGCACGGTGAAAGGAAGTGTGGGCGTGCCACCAAAGAGTGCCTTCTTGTTTTGTGACGTTGAATTTGTAGGTGAATTTGTTCCCCGGACGGATCGGGCATTGCGATATCATGTTCGCTCCGTCAGCCCAACTGCTCAGGATTTGAAGAACACCATGCCTAAACACATGCACTCAAAGTTAATTATTATATTACTTAATTAATAATATCGAAGATAAAATCATATAATCTCGATCGTAATAGATATATTACCAGTGAATTGTCATGTTATAAGGGGAGTCATTGATGACGTGAACGACCAACGTGTCACCTTCGTTAACTTCAATCGTCGGCCCGGGCATTTGGCCGTTAACTGCAGTGATGACAGTGTTCTGACATAATCGTCGAACAGTCATATTGCCCACCTATAAATTCATTAAAAAAACAAATTAAATTAAAAAAAAACTTAATCCAAAAAAAAAAAACACATAAAAATTACATTAAATGTGTGCTCCACAATTGCAGCATCTGCCATAAACCCTAGCCAAGCAAGGCTTAGAGCCAACACCAAGGCCTTAAGCCAAGCCATCTAATTGGATAGTATTAGAGGAGGAAGGGAGTAGTACTATATGAATCGACAAAAGATTGATGGCAATTGAAGAGCTTGTAGGGACCCTTATATATATAGTTTTTCAACTTGTGGATGCAGTAGGTAATTATGATCAAATTAACAATATCTTGATGTTAGAAAAATGTGATTTCAGACGGCGGTCAAGTGTTCCTGTTTGTGTTGAAGTTTTCAAAGGTAGAGTTTGATATCGGCAGAGCTAGGAGTTTTTTTTTTCAAAATAACTTAATGAATTAATTAATTAATTAATTATATATAATGGTTACATATACGGATGAATAATCTGCGTATAAGTTTTACTTTTAAACCTTTAACCGTCTCTAAACGACGCATGCATTATTAGTTCCAGCACGTGCATCTTTACGTTCCCATTCCGTGCAAGGATCTCCATTCTCTATGATGAGTGATTTTTGCAACAAATTTGGGGTTGATTTTTAACGATATAAAATATTTTATTGGACATGTGACATCTTTTATAAGAGGATATAGTTGCGTTACGATATATCTTTCATTATTTATCTTCTTTCAAAAAAAAAAAAAAAAAGTGAGGGGGCGGATCACTAAGATAACAACTTCCATCTTTTTCGTTTTTTTTCCTCCCATGATCACTCACGTAAAAGGAAATTGATCAATTTACTCCACGACAAAATAACAAAAGTATCAAAAACATCATAAT
>JBAMIE010000049.1:6163488-6175394 GCA_037177295.1 Kaempferia parviflora | reverse complement strand
TTCAGGTAGTTTTTGAAGTCCTTCCAGCTGAGAGCCAGCTTCTTAATGATTCTATCACATGGAAGGTTTCAATCAGGACCATACCTTCCGAGTGAATCTCGTGCAAGATCACCTAAAGCTTTTGGACTTGGTTGATCATCGTCTTGGAGTCAACCATCTTATAGTCCATGAATCATCCACAATGAATTTATTAGCCCCCGCATCCTCCGTGTGCAACAATTCAAACCAATAAACTTGCCAAGAGATTTCCAATGTACGACTAAAATCTCATTTACAATGAAATCTCCTTCTTCCTTTCCACCTCTTTTCCATTTGCATTTCTAACATCGAGTTCACAGGGAAACTTGAGCGACTGAATCGTCTGAACTGATAATACGAGCGAGGTGCGGCCAATTACCTGAGTGGCCAAGCCAAGGTGATTAGATGACCAAATGCCTGATTAGCAGAGGCGAGGTGCTCGACTTGAAGAGAGGTGCTTGTGTTGTCAGAGTACTTTACCAGGTGCTAGATGTGCTAGAATTTGCCGGTGTGATTGTGGTCATTTCCCCGTATTCCTGCCTGAGATCATCGACGAACAAGCCATCAGTGAGTTGTTTCTGATGTTGACGAAGTCACCGATCACCAAGAGGAGGAAGAGATCGTGACTACATCCATGCTCCCTCACTATCCTCTGTACATTCAAACAAAACAATATAGAACTCGTGACTAATGCCAAGTAGCGAGATGCTGCCCTCCGACTTTCATAGAGCTAATTAACAACCTATTCCATAAGAAAGTGAAGTTCACCTTCTTCCCAAAGAGTTTGATGATCAATGCAGCCTAAGAATTGGAAGTCAAATTCAGTTATATTAGGAGAAACAAGTTCAATGACTTAGTTTGATTTGAAAACGTTAAAAAAAAAATAAAAATCCCAGTTCATCGCACTACATTATCTTTGGGTAAAACTTTTGAAATGGGTAAGATAAAAAGAGAATGATAGCTTTCGGTGAAACTAACTGAAAGAATCACTTCACTTGAGAAAAGCTCCAAAAGCCCCAAATGCATCACTAAAAAAATGAATGCGATATTTCAGTCTACACTGAGATGATCTGATGCATGGCAGAGAGAATCCACGTTAGATCCAAGCACGTTACGACAAGTAATAGCTGCATGCCTGAACCCCCAACAGGAAACTCAAGCTCCATATTCCTATACTAACTCAATCACACCACGCCCTACTGCCAACCTATACACCTAATGCATCAGCCTTATTCACATGACGCACACTCAGACTCCTCAGCTGCCTAAATAACATGCAGGAGGAAGAGTTTTGGAGCCACCCTTCAACTATATACCCTCTCGTGATGTTTGTTCTGAGATGTGTACGTGTGAGGATCGATGATGAGGAGATACCATGGAGGTTTGGCATGTATCCCTTGAAGCCAAGGCTGGTGTTGAAGAAGAAGTGGTGTATGTATGTATGTACGTATGTATCTTATAGTGTGCCTGGCTCCTTGTATGCCACTCGTATGGATTGCCAATCGATCTTTGGTGGTTGGCATCTGCGGCTGGCGTGCGAGGAGCCAAGCATACTGATAAAGCTTTCTCCTGCTTCTGCATTTGGGTATTCTCATGGTTAATTATAAGTTATTTGGATATGTGTAGTTAGTCATCTCAATTTCATATATGTTTATTTTGGCTCTCTCAAAGTCGAAGGTATATAACTGTAGAACTCTGTACAAGTTTGCTTTAGATGAGACTATATGCTTATAAAGTTGTTTGGTAGTTTGCTTTGAATGGCAAAGTTATATTCTCTTGATCTATTCTCATTATAGCACATGTTTTCAATTGATCTGATTAAGTGTTCAAGTTGGGCATTCAAAATTCAAACATTGGTGGAGCCAGTGGTTATCATTCACAATTGACTAAATGGCATTTCTAGTCACCTGGATCAATTAGTCAACTACAACTTAAATGAAGATATTTTATTTCTCAAATATAGAATGAGACAAAATGTTAAGATGGTAAAGACAGCAAATGGGATCTTGCTTTAGCTGCCCTCTTCATATGGTGCTGACTTGAATTCATAGTATAGTATTTGTGTTACATTAGAGACAGCTTGTTCATGTAAACTATAAGGAAGCTGTAGGGCTTTAACCTCCAATGCACTCAACAAAAACATGATTTATTCATGTGAATTTCCTTAACTTTCTCATAACAGGTTATCTCACATCCAATTGGATTTGACTGCAGAAAATTAGAGAAATCCTCTCCTAGCAATGCCATGATCTTTTTCTTATAGCCAAACATGGTTGTTGTAATAGAATGAAGTTGCTTGCTTGCCTCAGACATGATCAACTGCCGAAATGAAGGTCGTCGAATTGTTTGTTGTAATAGATGATGATGCGCCTGAATCTGAAGCAAGAGTGTTTGTATTCTGCTGTCTAACTTTCAGCTCCATGAAGTCTGATATCAGGCCAGGCTTATTGATCTTCTGGTGGACTTCCCTCTCCCCGAGCAGCATCATGACAACTGCTGGCATTGACGGACGCAATTTGGGGTTGTCTTGTGTGCACAACAAGCCGACTTTCAAGAACCGGTCTGCCTCTTCGACGTCGAAGTCATTGGCAAGGAAGGTGTCTACAATCTGCAGCAGCTTTCCACTCTCATACAGTGCCCATGTCTGGCAATAACAGAACAAGAAGCACCAATTTCAGTATCTTTTAAGAGAAAAGTAGCAATTCACAAAAGTTTTGGATATTTGATTGATCATTTCAATAGAATCTAAGCAGTGCCTTAAGGTACTCAACTGTTAAGTACTAACTATTAGATTACATAGACCAAATATGAAGAAATGCATACCCTTTCAAGAAGAAATTGATCTTCATCTGGCAATCTTGTATTTACATTAGATCTTCCACTAATTATTTCTAATAGAAGAACACCAAAGCTGTAAACATCTGCTCTTCTTGTCAACTGCCCTCGTAATGCATACTCAGGTGCCAAGTAGCCACTATAAATCACATAGAATTGAAAGTCAGGAAGGAAGGAAAGTTGGTTTAACTGAGGAAGCTAGCTAAGAAATAAAAAAAAAAATCGATTTGTTTTGTGAAATTTCTTCATTTTCAATCTTCTTTTTCTAAAAAAACAGAAACAGAAATTGTAGAAATAACAACAATTTTTTTGTCATTAACCTTTTGATGGATGATGAAATATATTTTTGCATAAGATGTTGGATCTTCATCAGAAAGAAGAAAAGAATTACTACATAAATCTTGAGAAATGAAAAACCAAGAATTGAAAATTGATAACAGTGAATGTTTCAGTAAATGAATAAACACATCAGGACTTCAGCCTCTGTAAGTCAATCATTTAAGCAGGTCATGTTATATGCGAAACTATCACCATTGAAACCAAAACCAAATAGTATGAATTACAATCTTGCTGCACAATTTAGTTTAACAGCTCAATACCACTGATATTGTGAAGCAAAACAAAAGATGTTAAGAATAAACGAACTAATAATCGCAATTGATATGTGAGTGGAAGCACAATAGTCGATAAACAAGAACAAGAATCTTAGACTCACATTGTCCCTGCAACCCTAGTGCTGACATGAGTCACATTTTCAGGCATGAGCCTAGCCAAACCGAAGTCTGAGATTTTGGGAATCAAATTCTTATCAAGAAGAATGTTGCTGGCCTTTATATCTCGGTGCACGATAGGAGGTTTGGCTTCGTAGTGTAGAAACGCCAGGCCGCGAGCAACCCCAATGCATATATTGTATCTAGTCCTCCAGGTGAATTGAATATTACTGTGACCCCTACCTAGAAGTTAAGCAAAATCCCCAAAAGGAATTCAACAAAAGTTAATCCACTGTGTGTTGCAAGAAAAAACAAACAGATTTAAGTATCTAGTTCGAATTTGAAAAATACCAAGAAGTGTTTGTAATAGGCTGTTATTTTCAACATAATTGTACACTAGGATTCTGTAATCTTCTTCCACACAGCAGCCATAGATTCTAACCAAATTCTCATGAACAACATTAGCTATTGTTTTAAGCTCATTCAGGAACTCCTGCACTCCCTGTTTCGACTCACTGGAGAGCACCTTTATGGCAACAACCAATCCATCTTTAAGCTTTCCCTGCACAAGTAGATCAAGAATATGATGATCTTCATTTTTTTGCATATGGCAATTACATATGAAGGGTGGGTGAGTACCTTGAATACATAACCAAAACCACCTTCACCAATTTTATTGGAGAGACTAAAATCTTGAGTAGCTTGTCTCAGTTCATTGTAGGAGTATATCTTTATTACATCTTCCATGCCAGCTAGTTCTGCAATCAATACCAGCACCAGCTCGATCAGTGCTTTGTGCTTGTGGAAGTGGCCAAACCAAACAACCAAAGAATTGGATTACCTTGAACACTCCGATGCCTCCGGGACGCACTTTGCTTTCTAAATAAGCAAGAGAAACAAGGCATGGCTGGGGAATTAAACCAATCAGCTTTTGGTGCTGCAGTGAATGGATGAAGAAGAAGAAGAAGAAGAAGAAGAACAGGAGCCTGCAGGAAGAAAACATTGAAATTGAATTTCTGAAGAAATCGATCATAATCTCTCCTACCAACCTGGACAGAGGATCGATCCTAAACGCAGGAAAAGACTGAAGAGTTTGATTGTGCTCCTTCTCGATTCAACGCCCTCGCCTGTTTAAAATCGCCCCTAACAAGATTACAGCAGCAGCAGCAGCAGCAGTGATACCTCTATATATATCCCCGACAAATATTTCACAAACAAACAATGGGGAAAAAAAATCCTCCCAAAATCAGTAGCCAAAAAGGAATTGTTCTTCGTGATGATAATAATTTTTTTTAATAAAAATCTACGCTTGAGGGTGCATCTAACATCTGAATCTAGAACAACGTGCCATAAGACGGTTCGCTCACCCGGATATCCCGTCAATCCATCTAGATCAATAAAAGGAGGTAAACTATTAACAGTGGCTAAGCAAATCTGAATCTATTGGGGTAAAAGGTGGAATCGTCGTTCCAGTGGCCCCCTAAATCCGGTCCCATAAAATTTCAGAGGGAGTAAATCACGGTTAAGCTGGGGTGAGTGGACTGGAAGTCTCAAGAATTCAGGCCAGCAGACCAAGATTTTATTCTTGTATGCAACTGGCGACCTTCGACCCTGCGGCCTATTGAGGCAAATTCCAGGCCACTTACTTACCAGTTGATTAGCCCGTGGGGGCAAGCAAATCTGAATCTATTGGAGCAAAGGTGGAATCGCCACCCCAGTGGTCCCCTGAACCCGGCCCCAAAGGATTTCAGAGGGAGTAAATCACGGTTAAGCTGGGCGGGTGAGTGGACTGGGTCTCAGGAATTTTAGGCCAGTAGACTAAGATTTTATTCTTGTGTGTAACTGGCGACCTTCGACCCTACAATCTATTGGAGTAAACTCTAGGTCACTTACCACTGATTCAGTCCGCGGGAGCAAGCAAATCTGAATCTAGAACAAGAACAGAAAGGAAAGAGAAAGAGAGAGGAAGCAGCAAGCACACCTTTTCGCTCCGCACTAACGACACTCGTCGGCGCCGCGCGCGTGTGGTGGAGAAACCGAAAGGACTGCGGGGTAATATAATTTTTTTCTTCGTTACCAATTAAATGGGCAAATTTCCCAAGCACACCCTGCATTTTCAGTATTCGTCGTAGAGCATTCTCACATTCATTTTTCTTTAGGCACTTCTTTGTTTTTTTTTTTTCTTTTTTTTTTCTTTTTAAATACCTACCATCCCATTAATGATTAGCAGGTTAGGTAACGTTAAACTGAGGATGATCAATTTAATCCTATAAAAATTTTTAACCAACCACTAGGATAAATCAAGAAGTCCTACCATCCCATTAATACTTATAAACTGATAAAACCATCCCATTAAATATAATATTAGATAAATTTAATTTGTTGAATAATATTTACATTGTATGAATATGTACCTGTTATAATAAAAATTTTATTCATATTTGAATATCAATTTGTCTTATAGTTGTTTTAATGCTGTAACAACTATAATTTTATAGTTGATATAATATAAATTATCTTATTCAATAATATTTAAGTTGTAACAGTTAAGAATTAAAACTGTTATAACTATCATAATAATTATGAAATTGTAACCACTACAATTAAATTTATCATATTGATACAATTGATATTGATGGGACCGAATGATTAGAGATAATAATATTAAATAATTTAGAATAATTATACACGAATTATGATGCGATGAATTGCCGTATTTTTGTTAGAAATAAGAAGGGTATTGATGTTTTAATTCTTATCATTTTTCTTTCACCAAACCTCTCTCTCCCTAGTTTTTTTAAGTAAATTACCATGAAAAATTTATGCAAATTTTTAGGTTTGTCATCCGTCCCTATGTCAGAATAAAGTTGTTTTTACTCCATGATCAAATATGTTACTTTGCTTTAATTTCCTAATCTACACCAATTGACAATCTTCTACAATTATACCTAATTCAATTATATATATATAATTAATAAAATTGATTATGTATCTTGATACGTATGTATATTGTTCACATATTTATTTAATAGATGATGTTGATTGATCTATTGTAGATAGTGTTCAATTGATAGAAAATATACTAGATTTTAGTTTAAAGAGTACTTAATTTAAGAGAATTATACTTCCTTTGAATTTTTTATATCTATATTTTAATACATACCTCTAAAAAAAATGTGTAAGGTAGTGTGTCATATATACTTGATTTGAATATTTTGTACATAATAAAGTGTATTATATATCTTGATCAAGTAGGTACCTGATGATGTTAATCAACCTATGGAAATAGTACTCAATTAGACAGAAAATATACTAAATTTTAATTTAAATAGTATTAAATTTAAGAGAAATTATATATCTTTTTAAATTTTTTATACCTATATTTTATCATATTGTGTGTTTCAGAATTAACATGTTGAGGCAAACTTTAAATTTTACACCAGGAGTAAAAATATTTTTTTTCCATACACGGAGACTGATAACAAATTTTGTACGAAGATTTTTAAGCAAATTTGCCCCTTTTTCTTTCTTCTTTCTCAGTCGCCTTTTCTCCCTGGTTGGTAGGAATAAAAACTTGCAGCAAATATATATATATATATATATTTTTTAAAAAAAATAATTTTGAAAAGTAAAAAAAAAAACTCAAGTCCTTTTCCTTTCCCTTTCCTTTTCGCACGTGATTACGTGGTCAAGGAAAAACGGCTGAATCTTAAACCCTGTTCCCATCCGCGCAGTCGATCCCAGATTTTGTCCACCGCTATCTTTCAAACCGTACGCCTCACTGGATATTTCTGAAATTTAATCTTTGTCACGGCGATTTTTTATTTTTGTTTACTTTAGTGAGTAAACACTAAACAATAATAATTAATTGATTTTTATATAATATTTTTTTTTTATTACAATATCAGATGGGAGAGCTTCTCTCGGTACAAAACAAAAAAGGTAAGCAATGTCTGGTAGGAAATCTATTATTTTGCAAGTTTGTGGGCCAGCTTTACTCAATTTCTGTGAACCATAAGTCGCAAATCTGAGTCATCTGGCTAATTAATTATTCCTGCTTTTGATTTAATAAATTTTCTGCGGTCGCAATTTCCATGTGCAGATTCACATGTAGGATACAAAATATGATAAAATGTATTTTTAATATATATATATATATGAGGCATTTTTTTATTGATAAAAATATATTTGGTCGTAGTCAAATCTTAGCTTTTGACTAGCAAATTCCTTTGATTCTAATTTATTTATCAGGTTTTATCAAAGTTATTTAATTTTATAATAAAGACTGTTAAATTATATTATAAATAAATATTAATAAATTACATGATAGATACTGTTAAATTATATATTTAACTATTATTTTTTAAAAAAAAACTGAGTTCTTAATAAAGAAATACTCAACATTTGCCACTCAAGTTAATTTACAGACTTATTACTGCATTTTTCATTTGCTAAAAGTGAATGAATGAAAGTTAGTATATAGTTATTGTACAGTTGACAAAATATTAAGAGTACAGGACTTTTTTTTTGTCAGTGGTTGACATCTGTTAAAGACTAATATGAAAAGTTGACTTTCAAAAAAAACATAAGCAAATTTTGGCGACTCGTGGGATTTTGCTAGGTGGATGCATTATGTTACATCTTTGTCAACGAAGGAATCCAAATAAATCATTCTCAAACATTTGGTGAGACACCATCCGCGACTGAGGGCGGTGGGCCCATGCTCAGATGGGGGTGTGCTCTCCATCGTAGACGATGCTATGTACAGTATCAAAATTTTATATATATATATATATATACCATCGTAGACGATGCTATGTACAATATTAAAATTATATATATATATATATATACACACACATACATACAGTGTTATCACGTGGGACGCACAGTACACGACTGCAGATAACACCGATTTCCTTTATTTTTTTCATTTTTTAAAATCATTTTAAAAATCAATATTTATTTAAATATAAATCCTAAATTTATTCTTATACCCATAAACATCCAAATTTATTTATTTTAATTTTTTATTTAAAAATATAATACTATAACTAAATTAGGAAGCATGAATCCTAGAAGTAAAATTTTAAAATTTTATCGTTTGAATACTATAAATCAATTAGGACGTGTGAACCCTAGGAGGTAAAAAGTTTTTAAAAAAATATCTATAGAGTTTAGACTTACTAATTAAATTATAATATTAATTTAAAAAAACTAAAAATAATCTAATTTTAGATATTTATGGGTATATTTGAATATTTAGAATTAATATTTATAAAAATATTATTTTTTTTTTTAAAAGAATGCTATATGTAAAAAAAAAATAATAATAATAATAATGAAGAAAATCGGTGTTACCTGCGGGTGCGCAAGTTATGCACTATGTGTCCCGCAGCATAACATGATATAGAGAGAGAGTAATATTATTCTAAAAATCTTATGTCGCATATTCTATGCACTCTTGATAGACTTTTTTGGTTTGAAATTTTTTTTACGCTTAACACGATAACGTAATCCCTAAAATCTAAATTTAGATAAGATTTTATTAACATAACCAGAAACTTAAAAAAAAAAATAAATCATGAAAAAAATTATGCCGATGGCAGACTCGTTCGCAGGTGATCCTATCTGGAATTATATGGCCTGGATATGGAGTCTCCTAATCGAAGAATGCAGGTGATAAAGAATGAAGATGATGAAGGTGGTAGGGTTTTAGGTGTGGGGAATGGAGAAGATGCAAATGGTAGGGTTTTAGGGTCGGTGAAATGGGTGGAGATGGGAATTAAAAAGATTAAATCACTAACGGGTTGATGAAACAAAGGTAATAAGAAGTAAGAGGGAAGAGAGATGGGGGGTTCACGGAATGAAATTGAGCTAAAACGAGCTTTAGAATGGAAAATATTGAAAGCTTAAGAAAGTAGGACTTACAATCACCGTGTGCTATTTCTCTGTGAGAAAGCTGCAAGAGGTTGGGTAGTCTTCTCACATGTGCTCCCGTCAAGTATCTTGAACCGTCCTTTTTCCTATGTGCACGCAGACGACGATGACGTTAGTACTAGAAACTAGGGAAAAGGTCCCTGCCTCGGGTACTCTGACGCTCAAGTCAGAAAATCGTCCTTGATGCAAGATGTAGAAAAGTAGAGAAGAAAACTTTGGAAGAAGAAGACAATGAAAAATTACTTTTAGCCAATTCCTTAGAAAAAGTGCCAAAAGTCTTCCTCATGCATGCATGCATACCTTTTTATATTACCTCTTAGACATCGGTTGTATCGAGGGACAAGGAATATTCCTGTCAGAGAGTGTAGGTGATGAGGAGACTAGAAGGCTTGATCCGCATCAGGGGAAGCTTTTATATGTTGAGGTGGCAGAAGATTCTCTAACAAGAATGTTGGGACCTTTGACACCGGCTAGAGGGGGTGAATACGTCGGTTACCCAAATCGACCACTTCTTTCTGAGTGCGCAAGCGGAAAACTAAAACTAAACACAAAGAAAGAAGATAAATCGTTAACTCGATGATTTACGTGGTTCGGAGATTAGAGATCCTACTCCACGACATGTCCGTAAGGTGAATGACTCCCCGGCAAACTCCAGCTAGCTAACATAGCTCATTATGGGTGGAAAAACCTCACTACAAAATCTTGACCACAACCTTGGATCGCTAGAGAATTTGGTAAACTACTAATAGGGGTGAACCACCTCTATTTCATCAACATTAGCTTGCTCAAGGTTCCCAAGCTCTCTTAAATAGAGCTCAGGTGAAAACACCCAAGTGTGTTTCCCACCACCAGTTGACTGATAAGTATATCAGTCGAAGGGTCCATCGTGAAAATGTGGCATTTACAACCCAACAGCTCTTTACCAGTCGAATGCTACAGTGCACCAGTCGACTGCTACAGTGCGCAGTTGACTGCTCTAGTATCGGTCAACTGCTATAGTGTCAGTCGACTGATAAAACCCTAAACTTAGGGTTTTCCTTCCCGAGTACATTTCCCTGAGCTCGCTCGACGAACCTAGACATAGCCTTCTAGCCTCCTCCATCAGCCTTGCATCTCTAGGATGCTCCACATCTTTCACGCCTTGCCTTCAAGAGCTTCCATCGGTCTCGGTCCTTGTTGTCGGATCTTCCTTTGCCAAGTCACACTTGGGTTTACACCGCCAAGGCTCCCCCTTGGACTTACACCGCCAAGGTTCCCCCTTGGACTTACACCGCCAAGACTTTACTTGAACTTTCCTTCTTTGATCTTTATCCTACACACTCATAAGCATACATTAAATACAATAATTAATAACCTAACTTAAACATTTGCTCAAACATCAAAACCTAAGGTACCTAGATTGCTCCAATAAGGAAGTTATGACAGGTTGTTGCATTACCTTTGGAGAACTGTCCCTTAAGAGGACGTCCGTTTGAAGTACAGGTGCGAGACATTGAAGCAGGGTGGACTAGAGGTTACATCCAAACAGATTTCCTACATATGATAACCTATAACAAAAATATTTCTTGGGTGGAATGTTTGACTGAGCGGACTCAGTATTTGTAGCATGAGGCATGTAACTTTGGCTAAGAGCATTCGTGTTCGATAGAATTCCCAAGGCGGGAGCCTTTCCTGAGCGGGATGCCTAATCCTACCGGACCATGAAGAGAAGTGTGTGAAACTCCCTGCTTGAGGAGTGATTCAAGTTGGGGTATTTCTGAGACCTTTGGTGACGACGCTGGGTTAGGGTACCAGAAAGTTAAGGTGAGATTATCCTATCTTTGGGCCGATCAATGAGGATTTAAGAATTCCTTAATGAGCACGGAAAATTGTGATCTCAATGAGGCGCTTAGCTGGCTGTCAGACCAATGTAAATCCAAGCAGCTGATCATACCATTCCGAAGAAGGAGCGGGTTAGATCTCATGGAATTGATTAACCTGATTCTTTATAAGCCTAAGCATTCATTGTAAAGGTTTGAGTGGACACCACTGACTCAGGGTTGACCACCATGTTATTCAGGGCCCTACTTATCCTCCGGTTCGGAGGCCTACTCACCACAAACCGTATCAGCTAGATAATTATATTACTTCCTATTTTATAAAGTAATATTACTCGAAGGACCTTTTGTCGTACACTGTAGATTATTGGATTCACCAAATAATAATAATTAAATTTAACTGTCAACATATACTTATTATTATATTATTTTAATAAATTATATTAATTATTATCGTGATAATTATTGATTCACTACAAAAACTGCATGTTTTAGCGACGGACATATTCCGTCGCTAATAACTATCAGCGACGGAATTGCGACGGGAAAAGTGTCGTCGGCTAGAAATGCGTCGTTATGAAGTTTA
>JBAMIE010000049.1:6123402-6134742 GCA_037177295.1 Kaempferia parviflora | reverse complement strand
GTATTAAGATTAGAAGAGTCAATATGCGCACCTGATAACTCTGGTGTCCTTGCTTTCTTTGTAGCCCATCGCCATGAGAATTGAGGAGTGTACATCGGTATTGTAGCACAATCCTCACACATGTTCATATTGAAAAGTAGATTTAAAAGTATTGCATCTGCTTGGTCGATCATTGTACAATTTGTAGATTCCATTATATCTATTCAATCAAATATAATTTTGCTTTATCCACAGTTCTCTTTTTAGCTCCCTTATCTCCATTGGTATTGTAGTATGCCACCATCCGTTTCCAAAAAACTCATTTTTCTGGGTATTACGAACTACTGGATCTTCGCTCATGATTGTGTAGACTGCTGCAAGAAGTTTATTATCTGTTACTATCCTCACTATTCACTTGCTATGATCTCCATCTGATTCATTGTCCATCTCAATTGATTGATCGAGAATAATATTGTCAAGTCATATTTCTAATGAGAATGAAGAAAATTATGAATCAGGAACTGCATGAAGTGTTTCTATCCCTTTAACAAGGTCACTTGCTTAACACTAGCCCTTCTCGATTTATTTAATTGAATCTCGGTGATTGAAATAGATTAATTCCATGAGATGGAGCTTGCACTAAATATTGACTACTCTGTCAATATTCTAGGAGACATATAAAACGGAGCTTGAGGGTCACTACTTTAAAAAATTAGATAACTTTGAAAATTATGATAATATGGTGGTGAGTATAGAAAAAATTAAAAATTATGTGGGTGTTGTGTGATAAACAGAAATTAAAGATGTTGTAGATTATGACGAACTTGAGAATTTTCTCTAATTAATATTTAGAGAGTATAACAAATCATTAAAATAATGATTGAAAATTTTATCCATTTTCTTTTAAATTTTTGATAATAATATTTTTTTATGGTAGAAAGATGGATGAAATAAAATAAAATAAAATTAATGAAATTTTAGTAATAAAAAATTGATGTATATATAGAGGAAAAAAATTGAACGTTGCCCAATGTTTCAAAAATTTAGCATTAACAACCGTCGTAAATTTTTCCATTGGTCAATTGAAAATGAATGCAAGTATTGTTAAATAAATTGAATTTAAAAATAAAAAACCAAAAAAAAATTAAAGAGAAAACTGTATCACAGGTAGGCCCCTGTTATCGGTCCACACTAGCACGTGCGCTATGCTATAGCCGTGAGCTGCACAATCCATTTTAATTTTAAAAACAAAAAAACAAAAAATAGAAATCTGAGACTGTTGTTTAAAGTTTGTGAGTGTTGTTTAAAAGTCTTCACTAAATTAATTTAGTTTGCATCTCTACTCTCTGAAATTAAGATTTTGAATATTGATTGAATTGTAATTATGGTGCTATTTAGTTTTACTGCGGCGAATGACTGTTTGTGTCTGAAATTTCTTTCTGAGATTTAGGATGACGTACTAGGACTCTTCTAATAGGTCTGTTCTTCAACTTAGAATCCATGTACAAGTATTGTTGTAAAATCATATTTCAGCAGAAGCGTTTTCTTCGGATATTCTCCAATTCTCGGATTTGACAATGTCAATGATTGCAGAATCAAACCACTAAATCAGCTAAGATGCATCTTTTAATGGAAGTTTCCTTGCAATATTTTATACACAAGGATAGGTGGCAGTTACTTCCTATTACAGAGTTGTTGATCATTCAATTCTGAATTCAATTAACAAATCTACATCACAGATTAAGAAGCAGCAGTTTAAAGAGGTTGATAAAGAGGTTGTTGCAGCAGTTAAAAGAGCATTTGTGATGCTTGCAAGTTGTTCCTCTTCTTCAAACAAAGAATTTCAAATTTTTACAATGTAAAATCAGTCAAAATCCTGATGCTGACCCTTCAACTGATGATCTACCGAAGCATCTCCTGAGCATGAAACTCATCCTGCAGCGGAGCATGAGCAAGAGTAACATGACAATAAGAAGGCCATTATAATGAAACAACGAAAACACAATACTACCTTCAACTAGCACCGCCTGCAGCGGCAGTTCTATGTCACCAACAAAGCTCGCAGAGGCAATGCTTGACAGGCTCAAATGTCTACGTGAGGATGAGCTTTCTTCTCTAGCTGTTATAGTTGCGACTTGTGGAGAAATGAAAACCATAAAACGCAATGATGTTGAACCAGTTATGACAGAAGTACCCAGTTTAGATGAGTTTCTGGTGAAGCACATCTCAAAACTTGAAAAAGAAGTTCAGGAAGTAAAGAAAAGTAATGCTGCACTAACGGATAGCAGAAAGTCAGGAACATGGGAAAACAAAGGTGCTGCACTTAAGGATATCAAACCAGTTGTCACTGAGGTACCCAGTCTAGACAAGTTTTTGGTGAAGCACATTAAGCAAAGAAAAATAGTGCTTCACTAGAGGACAAGAGAATGTTAGGAGCAATGAAGAATGAGGATGTTGAAAGGAAGTTATTTAATAAAGATGAACCAGTAATCACTGAAATACCTAGTCTAGATAAATTTCAGGTAAAACATGTCTCAAAATTCGAAAGACAAGTTGAAAATGGGAAGAGTATAGAATTAATCTGGATATTAAAATCCAAAATGAAAACATGAAAGCTAAATCTACTAGTGTTACACTGTCATGCGGCAGCATCCCGACTAAAGAAGGAGATGAATGCAACAAAGAGAACAAAAATCAGCTTCCTGTAACTGTATACACAAAACAGATAATTTCGAGTTAAAAGAGCTAAAACTGAGGTTTTAAACATCACCATTCCAGTCAGTTTAGATCAGATCTTGGTACAGCATGTGTCTAGACTTGCGAAGGAGAAACAGGAACTAAACGTAACTGAAATTGTAACCGAGCTGGTGAAACATCGATCAAAGCTGGAGAAAACCAAGCTGTCTGCAACCCAAGAGTCAGCAGACTATGTCAAGTGTGAAACTAGCAGAGAAGCTAAGGAGGAGTTAGAAGCAGCATGGGGTGGCTTGAATTTGGGGAATTCCATCCGACCCCATCTTTGCCTGTAGGCTGCTTGGAGGAAGGCTGAGGAAGAAAAACGTATGCTAGAAATGGGGCAATGAGGGAACACATCTCACATGCTTACTTCCCTCCCTCTACATTCTTTTCTGGGGTATCTTTTGGTAAATTCTGTTACTTAGCTTGAAACCTATCAATTCTTCTGATGCTTTATCTAGTACTTTTACTACGTTCTGATAAACAATAGTGCAATCAATTTTTATTGCAATTCATGTCGCAAACTGTCATGACTTCCAATAAAAACATCTGATGAACTATCATGTTTAGGTATTTCATTCTGAACAACAACAGTGCAAACCTTTCTATGTACATTGCGATACAGAGTGATTGGTGTGACAAATAGCTCAAATGAGGTGTAACCCCTGATAGATTTTTAGAATGCATGGTAAAAAAACAAATCAAAACACACATTGAAGTGGGAAAAATGTGTTTCAATATAGAGCATCTCTTAATGAATTAGGTAAATACTCATAATAACAAGGCACTCCTTCATGGATTTGTCTCTACTCTTCATAAGAATTTGATAGTTAAGCGTACTCATCTTCCAGTAAGAATCTATTATAGGATTAAAATCATAAGACCAATAATATGGAATGTCAAACAAAGTTAACAATAACTTAATGTTCATAAGCATCTAACACAACAATTTTGTATCAGAGGTAGAAAAAGGTAACAGAATGCATTAGAAACAAAAAATCAACTTCGTTACAAAATTACATCTCAAGCAAGTTTTTTTTGCCCAATAGTTTTTTCATTACAATTTCTTCTTATTTTTTTTAAGGGTGGAGGATACTTTCTTGAGCACATAACATCTCAAATTTTTATTAATCAGGACACTGATGTTCCTCAAGATTTTGTAAATCCTACTTATTAAAACTGATCAAAACTCACGAAACCTTAGACTCCTTAACCTCTGAGCTCGAAAAACTATAAATTATAGGAGAAAATCCCATGACATATTCCGAAAGAGACAAGATCTATTGCAAATTAAACATTATTAAATCCTGACCTCACAATTAAAACACAAGATTTAAAATATACTAATGGGAAAGAGATGAATGTACAATGCACATCAACCAATTATTAAGTCTTGGTACTATACAAAGGTCTGTCTCTAGTTATAGAAGCTCTGCTTTTATCCTTAACAAAGGAGCTGAACTAGAAAAGAGGACAGTCTAGAATGATATTTAATTATAAATGCTTAAATGACAATTGTCACGAAGATGGTTATAAAATACCAAACAAATACCAAATGCTTAACAAAATTCAAAATGATATTCCAAATTTGATATGATATCTGGATTTTGGCAAGTCAAAATATATCCAAATTCTATAGAATGGAGTGCATTATCTTGTCCTAAAGGACACTTCAAATGACCAGTCATGTCATTTGGATTTAAGGTAGCCCCTCAAATCTTTCGGAGAAAAATAGATAATATCTTTCGAGGGATATTTTCATTTACTTGTGTTGTTCACATAGATGATGTATTAGTATTTTCCAAAACCAAGGAAGAACACTATGCACATCTTCATATAGTATTTAACTTATTTGATAAACATGGTTTAATAGTTTCTAGAAAGAAAATGAAACTAGCTGCCACTCATAGACTTTCTTGGAACAGAGATTGGATAAGAAAATTTTTTCTCCAAACTCGCATCTATCAAAATACTTGGCATTCCTGACAAGATGGAGGATATAAAAACTCTTCAATCTTTTCTAGGACTTTCAAATTATGCTAGATCTTACCTGAAAAATATAGGAAAAATCTATATAATAAAATTTCAGCAACTAGACAAAGATATGATAAATCAAAACTATGGTAAACAACTCTTGGTACTTACTTTACCTCTTGATTCTAATTACTTAGTCATAAAAACAGATGGATGCAAATCAGGATTGGGTGGAGTTTTATTTAGAAAACTATCTAAATATGATCTTAAAACTTCTGAATCCTTATGCAGATATGCATGCATTGGGAAAATATAAAGAAAAAGGGCACCTTACTTCATTAAAGATTATAAAGTCTTAGCAGTGATTTACTGTCTTGATTCTTTCATTCTATTTATTTGTAGCAAGCAGGAAATCACTGTAAGAATAGATTGTGAAGCCATAGTCAAATATAGTCAGCAAACCAAAAAACTAGAAAAAGATTAGGATCCAAAAATTATGTTTATTGAGACTATTATTAATAGAGGATTACGAATCAATTGGGAACATATAAAAGGAGCCAATAAACCAAAGTCATATCCAATGGTTAAACCAAGAGTCTTCATATGAATTTGGGTGAAGGATCCCTTTGTTCTAGTTTTGTTCATCTTCCATTGGCAAAATAAAAACATATAGAAGACCTTACATTATATCACTTCAAAAAAATGTTTACTTTCATTTACAGAATCATATCTTAAACATGTCAAAGGTTGTAGAATCAATATTACAGGATGATCCCAAAAAAATTAAACAAAAATCCAGATTTACATTTAGATCACTTTTGTTGAAGTGCACAATACAAAGTACACAAAACAAAGTACACACATCATTTCTTTTTAAGTAGAGCATGGACTAACAAGTTAATGTACATGAAACAAGTGCAACAAAATAAATTGTACAACTTGTCGTAATAGAAAATGTGTCCTATGAAAAACATAAACATCCAAAGCAGGGATGAGAGATCTTACCGAATCGCAAAACGGGACTAAATATTTATATGAAAGTTATAACCTCTGCATGTTTCTATTCCATGTAGAGTTCATCCAACACCAAACTATAGAATTCAACTGCTTAGGCAATTCCATGTAGATATATCAAAGACCATCCATAAATTGTATTTTGTAACTTCGTCAGAATAACCAAATGCTAAATAAGATTTAATTTTTTAGGACCCAAAAAAGAAAGATACATATAGTAGCCATCTATCTAGAAAATATCAAACATTAATGTGCAATAACATCATTACCCTTTCTATTTGATTTGAGTTCTTCAAATTCCTTATTTCTTATAGGTGAATACTTTATGGACCACAGAATATCCTATTTTAGTGCATATTCGCACCAATCACATAATTATACTATTATGCCTATGCATCAGGGCAACTATACATATTTTAGTGGATATCTGAATTATCAAAAAAAAAAAAAAAAAAACTATACATATTTTAGTGCATATTAGAATGAGATAGAACTAAACTTTGTCAGTATATGACAGTACAATGAAATGAATATAATTTGTCGACATTGGATTATTGATAGGGGTATAATTGAACCGAGCTAAACAGTATGAGGCTTGAGCTCGGATCAATTAGCCTTTCCCTACGCTCGAGTGCGGTTCAAGTTTGATTCGAGCTTTAATTCTTAAGCTCGAGTTCAGTTTGTAATGGAATTAAAGAGTTCACGAACGGCTCAAGCTCGACTCGAAAACAGCTCGTTTAAAAATTAAACGAGCTTAGTTCGAGCTCGGCTCATTAAACAAGCGTGAGTTCGAGCTTGCTAGGCACATAATCGAGCTCAAATTCAAGCTTGTGAAAATCACCAACAGTGAAATCAACTGCATATCATGAAAATTACCTATAAAAATGAATACATAACATGCAAATGAAAGCCACCAAGATTACAATGAACTGCCCACAAGCAAGATTACAATAAAATTGTTATCCATGCCAATGACATTACAATAGAACTCACGATTCAGTTCAGAATCAAATACAAAAATGACAACAAACAAATGGATTTGAACCAAAAAACGTCAATTGGTCAAACACTCAAACTCTACCATCAAACAATGCAAAAAAGTCATGCAAACCACAAAAGAGAATGGAAATCATCAAACAATGCAAAAAAGTCATGCAAACCAAAAAAGAGAATGGACATCAGGGATTGTTGATGTCGGACTAGTGGGGATTCAATTTGGAGATAAGGGATTAGACTGTTGCTGCAAGACTGTTGGTCTCTCGTGAGAGTTTCTTTGCAAGTGACAGAGACGACGAGAGTTTCTCGTAAGACTGTTGATCTTCTGAGGGTCGGCGGCGACGGTGTTAGCGAGGCGACGGATGGGTAAGGCTAGGGTTTGGTGATAGCAAACTGTGCACAAAAGAGATAACGGCTTTTATTTCCCATATTTAATCAGTTGGATTTTGAAACAGGAGTGAGAGAATAGGAGAGACCAATCTCAGCCATTGGTTTAATTTTGTCTTTATAACTTCACTTTTGGAGTTTGGAAGGTGATATGTAAATGAGCCTCTTAACGAACATGTTCACGAGTCTCTTAACGAACACATTCGTGAGTCTCTAAACGAATATGTTCGTAAGCTCATGAATCAAGTACCGTTAAGCTTGAGCTCGGCTGGTTAACTTAATCGAATGAACTCGAACGAACTTTTTTTCGAACTAAGACCTGAATAGTTCGCGAGCGGCTTGGCTCGTTTATACCATTTATTGATATTCACATTACCTTAATTTATTTTAATGTCCACTTCAGATATACTCCATAAATAACTGGCCAATATGCGCTTAGCCTGAATTCTGCCACATTGCCTAAAAGTTTGCCTGAAGGAATTTGATCTACAAATACTCATTGAAACATTAATACTTGATCTCTTAGAAAACATTTTCTTTCAAATCCACGATGTTGCTTAGATCTAGTCTTCATTAAACATCTGTCGTGTCATGTTAACGTAGTAATGATGCTCATCAAGTACTTACTATGATCTTCATTTAATTTAATACAGAGTTTGTTAAAACGGCTTGCTACATATATCCTTATTATCTCCTCTATTTTCAAGATTAACTCACCAGACTATTTTGTAGGCATCTTTTAACAGTTTCATATCTTGAACTACGTAATTGAAATGAATTACTTGGACAGTGAATAAATATTTGGCAACGGGAAGGAGTTTATCAGTAAACCAGTGGAACCATGTTTCTAGAAGAATAGAACTGGACTGAATAGCCTGACTTCATTAATTTAGAACAGAATGCCTCGGTATAGTTTCAAAAATGAAACAACAGGTGGAAACTAATATATCATTTACAAGCATAGCCCATTCTCAGAAATGACTATGAACTTAAAATTCCTTTCGAAATTGAAATTTTTACAGCCTAATTCAACAAGGATGTAAGGTCCATCACAAGAAATCAGCAGATTTAGAATGATCAAACCTGTGAGTTGAAGGTGTATGCCATTATCCTTTATGCCATATGCCATGAAGCTTGGTGTATAAATTCAGACGCCTTGAATTTCTTTTTTTCATTCTTGGAAATATAATAGACGCATATTATTGCTTCACAAAGTTTAAAGAGGAATCGGATCCTCAAATTGTATTCTCCGGCAATCACCATGAGACCGTAACTAAGACCATACACAGGTCAAATTTCAATCTTCTGAAAAATGAAAGCAGATTTTCTCAAGCTGTAGGGGCCGATCACCTCCAAGTAAATCAGGATTCATTTCCATTGCTAATCGGAAATCATGTGAGGAAGCATAATAGCACCCATTTGATGTTTGTGCTTGATCCAATTGCCAAAAACCTTTCATGTTAGGCAAAATACTTCCGTGTGCACGATAGATCCTATTCGAACTACGCCTAGCCCTAGCAAGGCTCATGCAAGGTCTGATCAACCTTCTCAGGAATGCATCCATCCCATGATTTAATGCATTGGCACAATCAACTGACAATCCAAGACCTCCAAGCTCCAACTTCCTCTCCAACCAAACCCTCAAGGCCCTTGAATCTGGTAGTTCAGAAGTACGATGACAGCTATCAAGTATATTTGACTGCACACCTCGAAAGCTTGATGAGAAGCCACCAGAAGAAGATTTACAAGAACGATCACCAGCAGTTGCTAGAATGCCTAGCGGAGGCCTCAGAGGACTTCTACTCTGGACACTCGGGCTACATCGAAATTGATCAACCTCTTCCCCATCCTCCACAGATGTTAGTGCTTTGCTGCCAATAGATATCAACTCTAGGGCACTTTGCTGCTCTCTTGACCTCTGTAAATCACAAGAATTAGTGACCTCTTGAACATGTCCTGGAGGAATTTTTCCATAAGGCCCAAGTAGGCTAGATCGCTCGGCTAATCTTCGATCCCTACTGCTTATGGATGATCTTCCCCTTCGAGGTGATGGAGGAACGGTTTCACCAATGCTGGAAATTTTTGATGTACGCGAATTTCCTGTGAGTGTCTCTCTGCTAGGCGGAGCATGTGCGAGACAAACATTGCTGAGGATCGATCTGATGAACAAATTATGGAGGGCAATGTTTTCTTTCCCGATAATACTATAACACAATTTCTCAAATTCCAACTTGCTGAGCCTCAAGTTGAGTAATCTCTTGAGGTTATAAAAGTACTTCTCAGCTCGTTGGCGGCCAAGCTTCCTAAACAGCTGAGATTTCAGCTCGGCAGTATCGATTCGGGAGAACTGCTTGCAAGTTGCCATTTGGACCTCTTAAACGTTGAGCAAAAACCCAAGTACAACTCAAATCCTGATGGGAGAAGATCAAAGCTGCACAGAATGTAGTAGATTATGAAATGGGGGGAAATTGCAATAGCAAAGCGCGCTAGGATCAAAATTGAGATTAATAAAAAGCAGCGACGATCAAGGAGAAGAGCGATCGATTACGGATTGAGTAAGCGGCTTCAAAACCCTAGATTAATCCAACTCACTCAAGATTTCGAAGATGGAGCTCGGATTGCACAAGAACCCTACCGGAAACAAGAACGGCGGACCAAAGCAATCAAAAAAGAGAAAACAACAGAAAATCGAAGTGCGACTGAGAGGATTAAGCGAATGGGAGTATAAAAATCCAACCTTGAAGACGGAGATCTTGTGGATTTCGCACTCGATCGCTGAAATTGGGGTAAAAAGTTATAGAAGTTGGCCCCCTTTTCTTAATTATGTGTAGGCAATTTTTCAGAAAGTTACCTAACTATTTCATAAATGTTAAAACCCTCCTTGCTTATTTAGATTATAGAAATTGGTTCGTTGTTGTTTAAGAGTATACAAACACACTTGAATATGCTTTCAAAATTTATTTTTAAAGGAACAATGCTTTCAAATTAAAAGTTTTATGTATACATCATTAAGATTTTAATTGACACTGTCGATCGTGCATGTATCGCGTGTGTAATATAATACAATACATATAAATTGTATAAAATGAATATTCTAAATCTGAAAATAAAGTAAAAATTATGTTATTAATCATACTTGATTAGTTACGGAGATGGATAGATATGACTGTAATTTTTTTTTTCAAAAAATCGATGAGATATAGATCGACGAGATATAGATGGATTGGTGCGGCTGTATCGATATGTAAAAGAGTTGAAGTAGATGAATTGATGAGTTGTGATATAGAGAAAGTTATAGCAAAAATTGGAGAGGAAGAGTAGAGGAGAGAATGATGAAGAACCGATGAGTTATTGAGGCAGCGAGAAAAGAGATACAGATAGTAGAAATTAGATTATTAATCATATCTCAAGTTAAGCCAGAATAATCAATACAGATAGATTGATACGTCTATGATTTGAGAAGGATAAGAAATTAAAATTACTAATAAATATTAAAATTATTTTCTGTGTGTAAAGAAAAAAAATATTACCATAATTTAATTTTGGTTTCATAAAATTAATTGAAAGATAGTGATATATTATTAAAATAGTCTAGATTTGTAGTATGATTTCAAGTGGGTGTATGTACATAATTATTTTACTATAACAAATATCATGTTCATAATTTTAAATAGGTAAAATTTATTTGCTCTATCAATAAGATGATTTAATGACATTTTTTTAAAAAAAAATAACAATTTAGTATTTATATAGAAAGTACGGTGAATTTAAGATTTAGAATTTATATTATATAGAAGTTACTTAGTAGTTATTATAATGTGTAAAAGTTAATTAGTAGCTGTTATAATATATTTAATATTAATTTATGATTTAAGATTTAGGATATCTTAGCAATATTATATCAAAATAACTTCTACAGTTATTTTAAAGTTATTTTGATGAAGTTTTAAATAATTTTAACCAAATTGGTAAATAGTATTTTAATATAATAGTGTAAATCCTAAATCTTAAATCCTAAGTCCTAAACTCACACTAAATAAGTTGTAGCAGCTATTAGGTAGTTGGTATACATTGTAGTAGCTACTGAGTAACTTTTACATGGTAATCGTAAACTCATCATAAATACATTATCACAACTATTGAGTAGCTTCTGTTGGGACCTTGACGTCGGCTAGAGGGGGGTGAATAGCCCGAAACCCCAATTGACTCTTCTTCCTACAATGGTTAGTGTGCGCAACGGAAACACAAACAAAA
>JBAMIE010000049.1:6087036-6098920 GCA_037177295.1 Kaempferia parviflora | reverse complement strand
AATCTAGAGGAAGGGATGAAGGAGAGATGAGCCCTGATGTCAAAAGATCTCACCTTTGCCCTCATCGCGTCGTGAGCTTCGACCGACCCCTAACTTACCACCTCGCACTACGATCGGCTGCCGCTGATTCGGGAAGAGAATGGGAACCGAGGCTTCCGTCGGACATTTATATAGCACACGGAAAACCCTAGTCAAAGAAATTAAGGAATTTGGAAGATTGGGCTAAATGTATGTATGGGCCGGGCGTGTGAAAATTGAGCCCAACTTGATTAGAATCAATGTCTTTGAACCCGACCCAACTGACCGGTTCGATCGATAACTAAGTCAATATAATCGAGTCATATTAATGAAGATCTTCCATTTCCAAGTAAAATTTAGGCTATTGTAGAATTTATGGAACACAGTTAAACCTATCCATCAAAACATTGTGTCAATCTACTCTGATAAGAAGAGTTGTCTTGTAACATGGTCGTATTAATAGAGATGTTCTTATCTTACGACATATTAATAAAGGGTAATGGTAACGTTATTGTTCTATCTCTGTATGGTCACGGATTTGAACAATAGCAAGAACTTTATGCCCTAGACTATTTTTTTTTCTTATCTAATAATCATGATTAGGGTTGCCTCACAAGATTGTATTAATGGAGATGTTCTTATCTTACGGTCATATTTATAAAGGGAGCTTAGCACAATAATACAGTTATTGTCATATCATTTTGTGGCCAGTTTGAGCAATAGTAAGAACATCGTGCACCTGATTATCGTGTTTCTTATCTTATAATTGCTGGTCCTAAGAAACTGCCTTATAACATAGGTGCCATTATCAAAGATATTTTAATTAAATTAAAATATAGTCTGTTATAATCAAAAGAATTTAAATATTTTTACAATGGTATGATATTATCTATTTCGGACCTAAATTTTTATTTTATTTTTGGATTTTAATCAAAAGATCTCATACCAATAGAGATATCTTGCTCTTATAAACGCATAATCTTTCTATGTGTTTTCAATGTGCGACTTTATTTACAACTTTACAACCCAACAATACTCCCTCAAATCAAGGACCACAAGACTCTTTCAAGTGAAAAGTCTATCCGTTTGATATTCAATCCTCGACCTACTAGATCTTCCTGCCTCTCTCTTTCAGTCCACCCAACCTACTAAGACTTCCTTGCTACTTAGTCCAACTGCTTACTACATCTTCCTTACCTAGCCATAACTAGGATTTCTTTGCTTGGTATCTGATCCTTTTGATCCAAACATGACTCGATTAGATCATAACTCGTGTACACAGTCGACGGTTAAACTTTCTAGCAGTCCAAACTCTAGTATCAATTGTTAGGACCAAAGAAATTTAGATATCTCTATAATGATATGATATTGTTCACTTTAAACCTTAGTCCTCGTGATTTTTATTTTTAAACTTTATCCAAAACACCTCATACTAATAAAAATATCTTTCTCTTATAAGTAGTGCATAATCTTTTCTATATCTCTTTTTAATATAGTACTTTATTTATAACCACAATATAGTCGACTGCCCAAAATTTCAGGGTGCTATGGAGACTTTGGAAGCTAAGATGAAACTGTTTTTCAATCTTATTCTGCACTTATTACATTTATGCTTCCTCCGGAAATCAAACAAGAAAAAAAATATTTCCAAACATTTGCAGCAAAGAAATGATAGCGCCATGAAACAAAGAACATCTTATTAAATTTGAATGGATATATTTCACTGTTTAAGAAAAAAAGATGACAAATAAAAAGTTGTCTCCTCTAGATACAAAACTGATGTACTAAAGATAGTTTCAGTGAATTATGCACAGAACATTTCTGGAATTAGACCTAATGCTTTCAATTGTCAGTAAAAAAAGCTGAAGAGAAGAGAACAGAAGCTCTAGAAGGAGATGATGAAATAATATGTTGAGCTCCAGAACATGGTGTCTTGTGGTTTGTACAAAGAATGTGTTAAGAGTGCAAACGCCAAACTGAAAATGTTTGAGAATGTTGTGGATGTACTATGCTCCGATTCAATAGTCTTATGGAAATATTGTTGTTCTATCGCAGTGAAACTGGCACAAAAAGATTCATTGAAGATGTTTATAGGGCTGGCTGGAAAGGTTAGGGCAATCAACATGGATCATATTCAGAAACTTGAATGTTGTGGGGATGCAACCTTCTTCTCCTTGAAACTACTTTGCTGAGGGGTTTCACTTCAGAGCTTCGCACTGATACTAATTCCATGCCGACAACCTTTTCCAATACATCTATGTTTTGCAGCAGCTCGAATATAGAGAGAATACAAATGGTGATGTCAATTATGAGATATATGGACTTTCATATGCGCATATAACCTCCCCCCTGCAGTCCGCGTGTAAATGTCCTGCTCAAGGACTTTCTATTCATTGACCAACTCCTCATAGCATGCTGCCTTCGCCAAGAACTTATCCGCGCATAAAGCAGAGGAAAAGAAACAATGATTAGAATCAGAAAAACAATCAAGCCACATAGGATCATGACGTTACGAAATCCCTCTTCCAGCCCTGGATCTTTCTGGCCTGTCCATGGCACACCACCGACATTCATTCCAAATACTGTCAAATGAACCGAAGGAATCATATTAGCATCAGCATACTAGAGCTGTTGAGGAATTTGAGACTAGAAGATAATCAATAGGAAAAAGAGAAAAACTTACTTCCTGTCACAATAGATAAAGGAAGAAAGATCATAGAAAAGAATGAAAGATAATAAAGCTTTCGATTTATTTGTTCCGACTGCCAACTATCAAGACCAGCTTGAATTGCTGTCACCCGATTTACTATGAATCCCAAATTCTCTTTTAGCCTCCTGAGACGACCTATTAGTTCTTCAAGAGCAACAATATCTTCATTCGCAAACCAAGTTTTGGTTGAACATTTCTCCTTCACGCGCGGGAATACTTGCTCACCGTGGGATACAACCTGGATTTTAACAGAAACAAGAATAGAACTTTATCATCCAGTTGGTTAGCTAAGCAAGTAGGGGAAAATGTCAACAATATTGAATATGAATCTAGGATAAATAAAGATAATGATAAACATACTTGGAGTAGGTGCTGTAAATTCAAATGCATTTTGGGAAATCTTCGATCATCTAGCATTTGCTTCTTAAATGTAGAGCCACCTGTACTAAAAGTGATTATTCAGAAATCTCAAGGAAATTATCAAGCATGTAGCAAGATATACAAAGTTCCTATACAGACATCCAAGTAAAGGACTTCTAGATACAATTGTAGTTAAGAAAGTTGTTAAATGGAATTAATTTAATGGGTACAATGGCCGCAACTGCAAAATTCCGAGCATTATACAAAATATGGGATAAATTGAATACTTTGATACTTGAAACCAAGAATCAGAACAAATAACTCATCGGTTATAGGTTGCAAAAGGCACTAGTAAACAGTCCAACAATGGCATTACATGGGGAATTCACTAGGTGACTACAATCAGTTTGCCATAGTTTATTCATACATGATATTAGCATTTTTGGAGGACTAAATAGGGGCATTTTGATACTCAGCAGAAAAATACAACTCCCACCTCATCTCAATATACTCTCAGATCTCAATTCCATCTCACAGCCTTTTGAATTTCTTAATTTTTGTGTAGTGAGAAAATTACTAGGATTTCGCTCAACCAATCGAAACTGCACATACCTAAGAACTTAGCAATTTTCTTCCCTACTATCTCTGAACCATATATGATATTGTCTAAATCTTGGTATCTAGATTTAACTCTTTATATAATATATATACATACATATATATTTTCTAACTAATCTCTTAATTATTCCCCCACTTCTTCTCATATTGTTGTAAACACATTTCAATATTTAATTTTATGGCAGACCTTTTTAGTTTCTAAAGTTTCTCTCCAATTCACGCTTTGAGTATATTCTTTTTGTATTCTCATCAATCCCTCTTTTTTTTCCTTTTCACATCACAAACAAAAGAAATCTTTCTCTATCTCTTTCCTCCAAGTTTTTCACTACCACTTTTCTAACCCTAGCTATTTCCCTTACCCATCAAAGAATTGAATCTTAGAGTTAATGCTTGTAGAAAAATAACAACCATGGAAAAATCATTTGTCACGCTACCAATAGATCTATCACTAGTAACTAACATTATCCTACAAGAATGCCAATGATAATCATCTAAAAAAGGGGAAGCAATTACCCTTATCAAGTTCTAGTTCCACTGAATCCAATTCCATCTCAAGCTTTGTCACTATATCTTGGACATGGTCGACATGTGTGTCAATGATGTGCACAACAAGGTTAGAGACTCTATGCGGGACAGGATTATCTGCCTCTTCCGAATGGTTCATTGTCAACAAAAATTCGAGAACATGTTCCTGGATGACAATGCCGCCATGTCCCTCCTCTTCCCTTGCCAAATCCGGGCCTTCAATGCTAGGGATTTCCGACAGAAGCGACTGCCCGGTGGGCGAAAAGCCCAATCTTGGAATCCGTCCAAGGCTCACCGTTATGACAGACTTCTTGGTCACCCTGGCAGCCAACCTCATGGTGAAACTACTCGTCGCCGGACCCGGAGAATTAACCCGGAAGACGAGGGCACCATCGACGTGGCCACAGAAGGGTCCGTTGCTGATGAGGGTTAGGATGTCTTGGAGCTTCAACGGGGGACATAGCACATCGATAAGATACTGAGCAGAGACAGCCAACTTCTGGTTCCCCTTTGGGAGCTCCAACTGATACCAACAGAACTCTCTCCCACGGCCTTCCTTCAAATCCCATTCCTTGTTGAAGTAGCTGCCCAATCCGTCAAAGAGATAGGCTTTTTGCCGCACCGCGCCGGGGAAATGGGCTCGGGAATGCCGAGGCTCTCTCACGAGCAGCTCCACCGAGGGTTCCGTCTCCACCTCTTCTCCCTCCGCCACCGCATCGTCGGCGACGAGTGCCATCGCAGCCGCAGGAACACCGGCAGCTAAAGAACCATAACGACCCAATCTTTGGAGGAGAAAACCAGCGAAGAACCAAAACTAATTCAGCAAAAAAAAAAAAAAAAAAGAAATCTTGGAACAATAATCCAGAAAAGATTGAATTTTTAGATGGAAAACATCAACAAAAAAAATGAAAAAGACCTAATTTTAAGCGGAAAGTACGCAGGTTACGCGGGTGGAAGAATCGTTCGTGGGAGGCGGCGGGGTCGCACGGCTGAGAGAGACAGATTCAAAAGTGCAGAAATGGCAAGGAGGAGAAGCCGAGAAGGTCGTGGAGATGGAGGGAGTCACGGGGAGAGAAATGGCGAGACACAGCCACAAAGGTACGAAAGGTCTTCGTATTCGGCAGCTTCGACGATGCTTCCTGCCTTCCCTACAGATCGACTAAAAAGCATTTATCATTTATATAATAATCCTTCATTTGAATTATTCTTTTATATATATATATATATATATATATATATACAAATCGAACAGAACCATTGAATTTAAAATTCATCCGATCAAAATGGAGAAAAATAAATTTTCTTTCCAAAATAAATTTTCTTTTTTTTTTTATATACGAATCGAACCGAACCATTGAATTATAATTTTCTTCAATTACAAAAAATATATGATATTAATTTTCGCATATTTTAATCCTACATTAAAGTACATATTACAATATTAGTTTATTAATTATCACATGCAAGTATGCAACCAAATCTAATACCTCTAAAATAATATATGAAATACTTCTATGCGAGAAATAAAATATACAATATAAAATGTTCTCAAAATATTTATGGATAATTATTGAAAAAATATAAATGAAAAAGAGCGGTAGATAAAATAGATTTTATTCAGAATTTAGTTTAATATTGGGAGTTTTAATTAAGTTATAATGATTGGTTTATATGGAATCATTAGCATTATTATGAATATATATGTATAGAGAGATTCTCTCTCATGTGTACCTATGCAAGGGTGCAAATCTAAAGCTCAGTTGGCACTAAATCAAAGTGACTTATATATATGCGAGCACAATCTGTACGTATTGAATATTGGATTAGTCGGAGTCAAATAATTCTTTTACTTGTTGCTCAATTATGTAACAGATACATTAATGTGTTGATTAATGATGAATTCGTAACTATTCGGACAGTAATAGCTGACCTTCAATGGCTAGTGGTTGCTATTAAACTCAGGAATTGAATGATTATTAGTTTATTACTCGACTATTCAGTATAACGAAGCAAAAGGTAACACTCACACAACATGCACGTGTCGTATATATACCCTCTAGTGCTGGCTCCATGGGTATAGAAGAAGGTAAATACATGTACATAGACGTTAGGTGCATGACTGAGTAAACCTCATGTCATCATTTATTGAGAAATGATCCCTCGCCATTACGCCAGAGATACCATGCGTTCACCATCTGTGCTATTCCCTGGGGCAAACCATGTATATATAAAAACGTATAACCGTCACGTTAGCGGTCTCCCCACGACTGCTCCACGCCATTGGGAGGAGGTTCAACAGGAACTCATCTGGCAGAGGTATGAGTGGGAATCGTCCGTCGCGAAACCCTTCAGGCGAGAATCGATTCCGGGCCACTACGGCCACTCTCCCAAGCCTCTACCAACTGGGTTAGCCCTAGGGGCCAACATATCTTCCAAAAATAAAGCTCATCATGATAATGTATATATAAGCTCTTATATAAAGAGGTTGTGACCATGAGCAAAAAGAGCAGACAAGAAGCGAAAAGAAACTCCATCCACTTTCATTCTGCTTGATTTCTTCTTTTTATTGTGCATTCTGCTTTGTAGTTTACTCGTGATAGTGTTCGGATATAAGTTCAGTTCGTCGCGACCAATCCATGCTTGATGATGATTGCAGTATGCCATTGTATGCTAGGAATCAAACGTCCATTGTAACCTCGAAACACTAGTAGAAGGAACAAATCTGTTTTAAGGATATTACATCGAAAGCAGGACTCGACATCTCTGTTCCTGACTAGGCAACCCATTTGGACTTGGCAGTTGAATGACTACATAATCGACTTGGCAACACTCGCCAACTTGACACTCGGCCTACTCAACACTCAATGACTAGGTAGATCAGGCGCTTAGCGTCCTGACTCAGCACTCGAAAGCTCGGGAACTCAACATCCCGACTCGACTTCCCACTCAGATTTGGGAAGCACTTGGGCCACTCGGTTCTCGCGACACTTGGGAAGCACTCAGAATATAGTCTTCCTACTATTGACAACCCTCTCGGGCTCAGCTGCAATCTTAGGAACACTGCAGGACTACCAGTTGTATACGAGAAGTATGAAGATTAAAATCGACGACTTCTTGTAACCTCTTTGGACAAGTCCAGAACCACTACAGCAAACTGAATATGAGTGTGCCGAGCAAACTCCAGGTGAATTGTCAAACCGAAGAAGAATGAATAGATTCTTCTTTGCTTCACTCTCTTGTCAGTTGTGTAGTCAGTATATGATGTAGTCTTGTTGGAAAAAAAATCGAAGACCTCTGACTGGATGAGTAGAAAAAATATCAGAAACACCTATGCACTAGTCTATATCTGTAAATGAAGAAGGATTGCCTAATCGGAAGGAGACTGTCTAAATGTTTTGTTGATGAAGCCATTTAGATAGGATTACTATGGCTTCACTTTTTTGTGTGCTCATTTTTTGAATCCTCAGTTTGATTCAACAAGTTCATTTCAATTTACCTACTACCCATTTCAATATCGATCATTAGTTTGTCTCGAGTATTTAAGATTGACTCCATGAATCTCATCCCTCAAACTCCATGCTAAACTATGTCAACAACAATGTTTTATCACTACGAATCCAAGAAGGTAAATCAAAAACAGCTTTGCACGAACAAATTGACAATGTAAAAGGAGCGATCTCAGCGACTACTTATCTCGGTCCAACATGAAGCTCTACCACCAGACAATATAACATCCAATGAATTCTGGTACCCTTTAAAATTTGGTCCTTTATCATCTCCACTTTTCACTTAAATGAATGTGGTGCCACCAGAATGTTGACCATCTAGCACTTCCCGATTTATATTGGTGGTTGGTGGGAAATTTCCGTGAAGCCGGACCAGTCACCTCCAAGATTAGTCGGCTCAAAGTGCTAGATACTTGATTAAAAAAAGAATGTGGTGCCACTTATTACAGTCTGATATATATTTTAAACATCAAGCTCTTAAAATTGTGAGTCCTTCCGGATCTTATCTTTTTAGGCCCTTTCTTTCAAAGGGTAAGACCCACCCACACATGCCCTGCATAATAGCACATGACAAAGTTTCTGCAAAATAAGTGTGACATGGCCACTTTGTTCATCTCCATGACACTGTTCTTCCATGATATTGCATCTTTAAAATGCAGACAGTGCTGTGTGTTGAGCCTTCGTCATTCCATCAGTTCCAAGAGGAAGAGGAAGAGGAAAGGGGTGTGTGTGTGTTTTTTCTTCTTCTTTTTAAGTTAAAAAGATCTTCTTATGTGCTCCTTTCGCTTGCCGAACTGTTTCAGTAACTGAAGCAATGAGCCAGTTTGTTCCTGATTGGAATTTAGAAGATGGCTTCACAAATAGTGAGGATGTTCATATTCTTCCAATGACAAGTCAAAAGAACCCAATGGAGTTAGTACCTACTTTCTCTCTTCCCTTTTTGTAGTCTGTAAATACAACTTTGATCAGTGTTCCTTTAGGCGAGACAGCGAGATCGCCGAGTTGCTATGGCGAGATGGGCATATGATTGTTCACAGCCAAACTGATCTGGAAGGTTCTGGTAGAGGTGGTGAGTTTAAAGTGACCCGACGACATGAGCAATCCACCAGCTTGATTCAGGATGCAGAAACTGCGTCGTGGATTCAAAACTCTCTTGATCATTCGATGGGAAAAGAATTCTGTACGGAGTTCTTTTCTGAAATGACAGGCAGCAACTCAATAAGCTTAGACAAGTTGAATAGCAATGCCATCGTTGAGAGTGCAAGATGTGTAAAATTCAGTCCTGCCATCACGAGCAACTGTTTTGAATCCACCTACAAGCAACAAGATTTGAATAGAACAATTTCCCGCGTAGAAAATGGTAATGCTCTCAACTTCTTTCAACTTTCGAAGTCATTGAGAGGTAAATCGGATGAGGAAGGATCTAGTGGCTCGACTAAGGTCCAGCGAGACGAGTCTTCGACCCCAATGATGAAAATTGGATCAAGCATTCATGGAAGTAATCAAATTCCCAACGATGTCATCGGTAATCAATGTAAGCAAAAACAAGGAAGGGAAACTGCTATTCTTTCAACATTACCGACTTCGGTTTTTAGTACTGGAAGCATAGGAGTCCAGGGTGAAAGTCATCCATACCTAAAGAGGAAACAAAGGGATACCAATTATTCAAAAGATCAAAGTGAGGTAAACCGAAGTTGCTTTGTTCTTTCCTTCATTTACCTTGTGGCAAACAACTTAAACTACTCACTTTTCCCAACTTTTTTCGATCTTTATGTTTGCAGGAGACAGAGGAGTCACTGAATGCAAAGAAGCTAAGCAGAAACCGCGCAGCTGAAGTCCACAATCTATCTGAGAGGGTAAGCATTATCGAGATTGTTCATTTGTGCTTTTGCTTGTACCATCCTGAACATTACATCGCTATCTAACACAGAGAAGACGAGAGAAGATAAACGAAAGGATGAAGGCACTGCAAGAACTACTACCTCATTGCAATAAAGTAATTAAACATACATTTATTGTTCTTCATACAGATCTAATTGTTTCATTTTATCAAACCTTACCAATTCTCCTATCTTCTCAGACAGACAAAGCATCAATGCTTGATGAGGCAATTGAATACTTGAAGTCACTCCAACTGCAAGTGCAGGTCTAGAAATAAATATCAGCATTTATCGAAAAATTTGACTACTTACATGATAAATCTTTGATCGAAATATTGCAGATGATGTGGATGGGAAGCGGCATGGCACAGATGATATTTCCAGGCGAGCAACAATATATTTCTGGCATGGGGATGGCTCATGCTTCAGTTCCTTCAATGCATCATGCAGTTCATCTACCAAGTCTTCCAGTTGTTGGTCATCAATCAGTAAACCAGGCATTTTTATATCCTACTGCATCTTTTCGTGCAGTAAATCTCGAAAACGCAACACAAAGTGCTCATTTGCAAGGATCGCAGGCCTCATTTGATGGCTTTCGATTGCATTCACAGGCACATTCACAGGCTCGTACGTCTTCATCACCTCTTTGGCTTCTTTGCTGATAGAGAATTGAAACATAATCTAATGCAGGAGATGAATCTGTATGCCTTTGGATCGAAGGTGGGGCAGGAGAATCCGCGAACAACAGCATTGATCGATCAACCTTGTGCTGAAAAAACATCATTGCTTGAAGAATTCTGATCACAGTGCAACTAGTAATATATCAAAACCTAAAGTTTCAACTGATCGATCGCCAAGAATGCATTTTGAGAGATTGCTGTGATGTTCAAGATCAATGGCTTCAAATTTAGTCCTTCCACAGAAATCTGAATCAGAAAGAAAAACTTCAATATTTTTATTCTGTCATTGCTGTTCAATAAATACTAATCATTTATTATGTATATGCTAACAAAATGAGTAAATTCGATATCATTTTGTTAAGCTTCAAATTGATCCGTGTTCTATACCATCTGTGAAATCCTAGCTTTCTCACTTATTAGATTCTCATAGCACTTCTCTTTGATAGAATGGCGAAGTCTGTCTTGTTAGATCATGCCTAATAGAGACCGATTCAATCCCGAGAATATCTTATCGAGAATGGCTAAATCATGCCAAGCTCACCTAATCCTTTCCTTTTTTTTTCTTTGCATATCAAGCTTATTTAGTGTTCTACCTATTAAACCAACTACAAACTTGATTCCATCCAACAAACAAGTGGAACCCCTGTTTCCGGTGTGCATCCTTCGAAGCAACCGAACTGATAAAATTGCATTTAGTTTGACTAGCTTAAATTGGTGGGGGATAACTACACAGAGACAGCTTAAAAGGACCCCACAGAGAATCTTATCTCAACCATATCTGCACTTTAACAAAATCCTGACAACTAAACAACAATCTATGATTGCCCTTCTTGTCTTCTTTTGTTCATATTGGAAGCTGGAAAGGGACCGATCAAAGAGTTAGGGCCTGCAAAGAACATGGTCACTGCAGATACCCAATAATTTCCAATAAGTTGAATCCAAATGATAAATTATGAAAATAATTCACTGTTTCTGCATTATATTTTTATTATACAACTATACTGCCAAAAAATTGCAGCCAGATTTTTTTTTTTTTTTTGAAGAATGGAAAGTGGCTAAAAACAAATAGGAAACAAAACAAGTACTGATGGATTAGATTTTATATTCTTTGTTGGGTATCTAATTTAAAAAGTATACCTTTAAATAATTTGATCTGCTCAATTCATATGATGTATATTCAATCTACTTTACATATTCAAAATATAAATCACTATGACAATTATAAAGAATAACAAAAAATGTACTTTAAAAATAGAACAAAGTAGAAATAAATAGTTTTTAGAATGAAGTAAAGAATAGGTAAAAAGGATGATTAAAGAATAATTCTATGAAAAATGGCATCTCAAATTAATTTTCAAGAGAGTCTAGAAATCCTTACTTTGCAGGAATATATACATAGTTTAAAACTCAATCGAACCAGTTAGTCTGACGAAAAAATGGACCATGTTTTTGATAGAGGTTGTTTTTGCGTCTCGCATCCCACGAGTTAGGGTTGGATTCAAGAATAGAAATTTAAAATTTATTTTCAAGTTTTGGCTTCCAGGTCTTGGCGAGACAGGGTCTTCTTTGGCCTTAGCCTTATGGGAG
>JBAMIE010000049.1:6066153-6085590 GCA_037177295.1 Kaempferia parviflora | reverse complement strand
ACCTTCCCACGCGGGTGACCGCGGTTCAAACCCTCACTAACGCGCTTAATGGCCTTATTTCTTTTTGCCTCTTCTGCTACTCCAAAAATTCCCTAAAAATACTCTAAAAATCCAGAAAAATCGTAGAATATTTATGAAACTATTTCTGGAAATTTTGGGGCGTTACACGGTGCGCCTCCTTCGCCTTCTGACATTCTAACAGTCGGCTCGCTACGTTCCAAAGGAGTAGGTGGAGTGAAGGTATCCTCCTAGGGGTATCTGACCGGACCGGGCGCCAGGCTGCTCAGCTGGCTCATCGGGGACGTGTGACTCCACCAACTGGACTAACTTCCCGGCCAGGGGAGATATCGGCGTAGGACTCTACCGACCGGGTTTCCCTCTTGGTGGGGGGGAAGCTGTGCAAGCCGCTCAGCTGGCTCATTCAGGACATACGACTCCACCGGCCGGACTGACTTCTCGGCCGGGGAGATATCTACTGCCCGCGCTGCCTGCTCAATCGGAGGGGGCTTGACTCAGGTCATTGAACTTTGGAGTGCGCTTCGGGCCCCTTGGCTGGCCGATCGGTCGAGCCCTCGGATCAAGCGGTCCCGCTAGTCTGCTCTAGCGGTTCTATTAATGGTACCTAGACTTTGTGGGACTCTTCCTACATTACCGCATCAACTTTTTATGCTCTTAAATCGAAATTCAATAATGTAAATTACGAATAATAAATATTTAAACTTACAAATATAAAATTTATCATAAATTTATTATAAGATGTATGACCATGGTACTTAATAACCAATACCACAAATGTATTTCGATAACTCTCCTAATTTAATGAGTCAATTTATCACAGTTCGTTGTCAAAAATTGAAATTGATTATATATTTGAAAAGCACACGACCTAAGCTATCCATTTGTACCATTTTTATTAGGAACGTGACTTGAAATATTAAGTATTGAATTTTTAAAATAAAATATATAATAATAAATTGATGAACTAAATCGTAGGAAACGAAGTGAGAAAGCTATATTAAAATTAAAATGTGTTTGCAATAACTCCAACAGGTAGGTTTGGAGATAATGATTACGTTGGTTCAAAACGGGATTGATTTAAGAGTTGATTTGGCTAAGTTATGGTCAAACCAAATTTAAGATTTAAATGGATTCGATCGATTAAAATAATTAGGATTTTTTTTAATAAATCTTCTATTTCATTTTTTTCCTTATGCACTTTTCTCTATAAGCATATTGCAACTCCGCCATACCATGTCACCCTTTCGTCTATCCCTCTCTTTTATTTTTCTCTTCCCCTTCTTCCCCACTTGCTTCTTCTCCGGCAGTATTAAATTTACCATTTTTTCTCTCCTCTTCTCAAGCAAGAGTCCTCTTTCCTTCTCATTTCTCTTCTTAAGCAATCAAGAAATGCAATATCAACTGCATCAACAAGAGCATCCCTCGTCCCCACATCTTTTTCCTTTTCTCATGTTTTTTTAGGATTTGATTGACACTGCAAGAATGACCATATTTTGTCTTGTATTGGTATCTTTGTGTTGTTACCGAACTCACCGAAACTAGTCAAGGTTGCTAATAAATAAGGTAAAGTTATCATCTTTATCTTCTCTTCTCTATTGTTCTCAAAAGCAATGATACTCCAAGAGGAGTAAATTATTCCCTTTTTTCTTTAACATTTCATTAATTGAAGAAGAGTTGTAAAATATAAATTTTATTTTATTTGGTTGTTAGTTAGGATGGTTATTTAGATCGCAATAAAGGTCTCGTATGTAGAAATGTTAAATATTATGAGGAAGAAAGATGACAAATAATTGCTTGACTTTGAGTCATATATAAGTTTGGGGGATTGACAGATTGTTGTTTCAACTAGAACCAAGGGATATGGTCTAAGTTTTCGAATTTAAATTCGTTTCAACTTCTTAACTTTGAAATTTTAACTTTTGGATGGTGAAAATCAATCTACCCTGATATTTGAAATTTTTAAAAATCGCCTCTCCTAGTTGAAAATTCTAGCTAGTCACTGATCGTAGCAGGATCGGAGTAGGATCGGAGCATGATCGAAGTAGGATCAATAAATGCTTTGAGAGGTCATAACTTTTGACTCGCATTAACCAAGTGACCTATAATATATCAAATCAAAACTTATTTAGATATCTATAATTAATTACTGAGTGAAATCCGTAATTGCCCAATTCAGACTCAAAAAATATTGTTTAAAATCTTTTCGGATGAACGAAGATTTTTATTTTTTATTATTATCTTTTGAACTATTTTATAATTTAGGTTATCTTCTTCTTATGTAAAGTTATGGTTAGGATTCTAAAACTATCTAAACATTTATTTGGTTTTTTTTAAGTTGTTCTTTGATCAATAATATTCTATCATTTATTTTAGTCAAAACTGTGATTTTTTTATACTTATTGCTTGGTATTCTAAGAATCAACATTTTTAGAAGATTATTTCTGAGCAACTTTGTTAGTATTTAAATTGAGTCATTGTGAACCAAATAAATTATTAATTAATTTAAATTTATACGTATTATAATGTTATTTGTGATGTCTGTGAGTGTCAACAATTGTATGTATATACAAAATGATTAATCTATTTATAACATATAAAAGAACTTTTTAAACTTGTTTTTTAATTATTAATTATGTACTAAAAAATTAGAGTTTGTGATAGGATCGTACAATTTTACGATCCAATCTTGTACTATAAAATTATCCGATCTTGTACTATAAAATTAGAATTTATGATAGGATCATATGATTCTATAATCCGATTATAACAGATCTGATTCTAACCCGAAACCCCAAATCGAATAGATAGAGTTCAACTACATTTTTTTAAATGTAAACTTCAATATCATAAAACTTATCCAGGCTCCCGTGCAATTGAATAGATAGAGCTGTAGTTTCACATCAAGTTCACTTCAATCAGCTTGATAAGTAGACTGATTAGTTACATTACATATCATATCCCCAAAAACAAACGATCAGTAGAAACATCTCTCCCTAAAGCGTATTACACAATCAAGCCAATGCAACGCCTCCAGAAAAAATAATAATATTATCATTTAATACATTATCGAGGGAGCCCCCCAAAGAATTAATGCACAACACCAATCACGCAGCCTCACTGGCTCATATGTCCTCAAAACATCAAACTAATCCTAATAACTGATCCGATCCTACTGACGCTACCATTTAGCCTTTTAACTATTTTTAGTAGAGTTCGACCATGTCACAGGAGCGTGAGTATTCCATTTCACCAAGTATCCGAAACATCACTGTTGACATGCATCGTCGCACCAGCACTGCCATGTATTAACATCCCAAACATGTGCACCCAAAGGACAAGCGAAACAGAACTTTGGCATTCTGCTATAATTTACAAATACCACCAAGAACTAGCCTAAATAAGCCGATGCTGACGAAGGCCTTTGCTGAAGTGAGGCTGCATCAACCTGACGTACAAGCCATTCTTCTGCACCAAGGTCTCGTGTGAACCCTGTTCAACTATCCTGCCACCATTAAGGACGACAATGTTGTCCACATGCTTCATCATGGTTGCACGATGTGCAATAAGAATTGTGGTTTTGTTACCCATAATCAGCGTGCCAAGTGCCTCCTGCACCACTCGACTTGATTCAGATTCAATAGAAGAGCTTGCCTCGTCCAACAACAATATGGGAGCATTCTTCAACACTACCCTAGCAATTGCAATCCGTTGCTTCTGTCCGGGTGTCAAATCAACCCCTCTCATGCCCACATGTGTGTCATAACCATGTGGCAGACTGCTGATGAAGTGGTGTGCATTAGCTATCCTTGCAGCTTCTTTCATCTCGGCCTCAGTTGCATTGTGCCTGGCATAGATGATATTCTCTCTTATAGTTGTTGAAAATATGACAGGCTCCTGTTGAACCAGGCCCATATGGCTGCGCAACCATCTTAAGTTGAAAAGCTTTAGATCACGCCCGTCCAACAATATTTGGCCAGCAACAGGATCATAAAATCTCTCAATTAAGGATATTATAGTGCTTTTCCCAGATCCAGATACACCCACAACTGCAACTGTTTGTCCCCCACTAACTTTAAGGCTGAAATTGCTGAGCACCATCATTTCAGGTCTAGTTGGATAACAGAAATCAACACTTCTTAACTCAATGCTCCCATAGATATTAGGTGGTTTCATGCCAGTGGTGTCATCGGGATCTATAGTGGGTACCCGGTCTATAATGTCAAATACTGAGGTAAGGGACTTTCGCCGTTTTAGAATGTAAGGAGCAAGGCCAAATGGCTCCACCAAAGCAAAGGAAGTAAAAGTGAAAACGATGTACTCTTTTAATGCTGTGGCTATTGTGATTCGGCCTTTATGCACAGACACAGCAGTGTACCAAAGAAGAAGAGAGTTACAGGCAAAAAGAAGGAACTGTGAGAAGCCAAAACTAAAACCAATAGCCATTCCCTGGATAAAACTCTGTTTCAGAATTCTGCTGAGCTGCAGCCTGTAAAGTTCCATTACCTTATTACCGGCACAAAATGCAACAACAGTATAAATGTTTCGGACAGCATCCTCAAGGACTAACGAGGCCTTTCTGTGCATCTCCTGAATGCCTCTAGAAAATCCAGCAAGCCACAGTTTCTGCAAGTGGATAAAATAAAAGGATTCTTAAAAGCATACAAATATGTACTACCTTGATTCTTTAAGGCTTGTAACTAAAGTAAAATGATGGAACTTCAAGAAATGAAAAGATAGTGTAAATATTCTAAAAGACAAGTCAAAAGCATGATTTCAAATTTCATTTTGCACCCTGGTCAGTTTAGGAAAAAATTTCACTCAACCTGCCCACCCGCTGACTAGCACGTGAGAAGCTCCAAGACCAAAGTACATGACCAGACGAGTGGAACTTAGTGCCTCCTTGTGAGAAGCTCCGAATTGTTCATCCTTCGCTGTGAGAAGCTTTGAACCCCTCATCCCTTCATCATGCGAAGCTCTAAATTGCTCATCCTTCATTGTAACCTTCAGTGAACTGCAAGGACTAAAAAGGAGCAATCGGCACAGCTAGACATGACTTCCTTGCAGATCCAAAACCCTAGTTAAGCTTCCTACACGCCTGCTCATGAGGGAGATACCACAGCATGTCATGACTTGCAAGAAACTTTCTCCAACACCAGCATATCTCCTCCAAATAAGCTTCCTCCTACTCTTCTTCTTTCCCTTTTCCTTCCTCATTGGAGCAACCAGCTCATTTGCCACATGCCCAAGAAGGCACAAAACTATTTGTTCCAACCAGTGACTAAAAATCCGGCTCATATTTTGAACCTTAAACTCCATTTACACAAAATGCAAAATTACATTGATACATAATGCTTATAACGGATTTATTATTTGTTTAACAGTGGGTGACATCTAGTTAGGATGACAGATATTTAAAAGGAAATAAAATTCAAAATAGGAGATACAGAGAAATGAAGATGAAAGTAAACCAGTCGTCAAGATTAACCCTTGAAGCAGCAGTAGAATACCAAAGGCAAGGAGATAGAATAGAAAGATTTATCGATACCATAGCATATTCAGGTGCATCTACATCCCTCTTTTATGGCTTGCTAGCTCCCACTTTACTTGCTGGTTCTTGAAATTCTTGTATATTCAGATTTCTTTTTGCATTAGAATGAACCAAAAGATCTTGTATACTCCCATTCTAGTTACTAAAGTAATTATCGTTATTGCTTGGACCCATTCTAGTTACCTCACTCTTGGACCTGTTCAGGGCAGTTCATGAGATTCGCTACTTGCCACATACTTAACTATACAGGTTTGAACATTTTCACATGAGGTAAACCAGATATTCAAGTCAAAACAGTCTTAGTCCTGATTGTCAAACTAGACTCTCTGCTTTCAACTTTCTTTTTCTTTTTAGCACTCATGTATGTTACAGTGAGTCTATCCGCTTTTTTCTAGCCTTCTTAGAAAGTTTACACTTTACGTTGATGCAATTTATTTCCTTTGTTGGCTTGCCCAACCATGTTTGTTACTTTCCGAATTTCCCATTATGGTACGCTATTGAGCATGCCACTTCTGTCTTCTCGAATCATTTCTGAGCCTTCCAATTTTGCTGCCCCACTAAGCATTTTTGAGTGGATGCCTTACGAAAATAAAGACTGCCTTCCTTCCATGATTTCTGCTCATTTATTCCTTTGTTTTGCTTTGGACAGAAGATTCTTATCTTCTTGGGAAGACAACTTTTTAAGCCATACAATAATGGCATTTGGTATATAATATTACCCAAAAGAACTTCCTATATGTTTATGCTACTACTAGTTAACACCATATTGAAAGTACAACATCATTTTTAGTATATATGTATTAAAGGGAAATGACACTGCATGTGTCAATGTCGTAGATTCAAACATGGAAGACAGCATGATGACAACAGACAGCCAAGACTGGATTAATTAAAAATTAATCATCATGATAGAGAAGATTGAGATGTGAAGAAAAATGGGTGACCTCTCATCATATAAAACTCACATCCTCCCAAGTGTATTGAGAGGAAACATAAACTTAGAAGCGAACGTGCTCTAATACCAAATTAAGAGGAAAAATATTGTATTGTATTGCACCGAAGTAATTAAAGATAATTGGCTAATATTTGTATGACTTTTACATAACACTTGATAATATAATTATCCTATGTGGGACTATATACCATTTCATGTATGATCATCATCTATAATAACTCAACATAAGTAAATTATTGATAAATCAACTCGAGGCTATTATTTACACAAGAAAACACAACTAATAGCACAGAAACAAATATGAAAATAACTAGCACACTAATCCAAAACATACAAGATAAAAGTCTAAAATCAAGATTTAAAAAATTTGCATTTTCTAAGCATATAATATGAAGCTTACCTGTGCAATAGCAGAAACTACTAATATAGGTAGAGTAGCCAGTGCAACAAGTGCCACACGCCATTCTAGCAGCATGCCTATAAGAAGAGCAACAACTACAGCTGCAGTGTCTTGTACAAATATAGAAAGTCGGTTACTGAATGCAGCACGAACAAATGTGGCATCATTAGCTAGATGCAAGGACAATGTATCAGCACTGTTCTCTTCTTCATCAAACCACCCAACTTCGTTGCGTAACATTGCTAGAAATAATAAAAATTGTCAGAAGTACACATGTTGACATAACAAATAATTATTTAAAGAAAAGAAAAATTACCGGAGAACATCATCCTTCTAACCCGCTCAGTCATCTTCTCCCCCATTATACCAAAATAGAAGTGCTGCAAAAAATTTGCAATCACAGTAATAACGCCCATGCATGCAATAATCAAACACCACTTGTTCACTTCATTATGGACATCACTGACATCTATTCTATAATATGCTGCCACAATAAGTGCAATAATGTAAGCAAGGAGGGGATTAAATGATCCGAATATTGCAGCACCAGTACTTCCTAGAAAAGCACAAAACCATTCAGCCAAACAAAGTTCCACAAGCCTCCAAAAGGATGGAGGTTTGTGGATTGCAAGCTCCTTCTGATTAGAATACATGTGATCAAATTGATTTAGGGGGCGGCTGAATGTTTTCGAATGAGAGCGCTCATTTTTAGGATCAGATGTGAGCAACGGAGAAATAGGAGATTCTGGATCTGAGGTATTTGAAAATTGGCGGTTTATAGAATGCACATCTATTTTAGGAAGCTCAGGTAATCTCATCTCAAAGCTGTCCTGCCTTTTGATAGATGGGATTCTTTCTGAAGAAATCAGAGGAAACCCATTTTCCACCATTAGCTCTGAAGGTGGGCTTTGACTCTTTGATGATTCATGTGAGTTATAAATATCAGGCTGTCGACTTGCAAGACTACCATGTGCTCTCTGAAGAGAAGGCGATTTTGACATCATTGGAGAAGATGATTCTTGAAGACCTTGACTTCCTGATAAATCCTTTTCAATTTGAAAAGTTGAGTCTTTGTAATTCCTTGTGGGCATCCTGAAACATTTTGACAATGAAATTTATTCTGCATAGATTATGAAAAAGAATATTTCAGAAACAAAAACCTAAGACAAATATGCTAATTAGACAGAACACAATGCAGATGAATTTGTTCAAAAGCAAAGCCACAAACAACCTAAAATACAAAGAATCATTGCTGCAGGAAGAACAATATGATTTAGCAACATTACTTTCAACGTAAGACAGTAAATCACCACTTCAGAAGAGAATCTTCTTATAGTATTAAGTAATTAGTTTAAAAAGCATCTCTATCTTGTAAAATGGTACCTGGAAATGAAGTATCATTTTAAGCAATTGTATCCTTTTTTTCAATAATCATACAACAGAATTGTGTAGGAAAGATACCTCTTGGGAAGCTTTGATGCTTCTTCACATCTCAGAAGCTCTGCATATAAGCCATCTCGATTCAATAATTCATCATGGGTGCCCATTTCCATCAGTTGACCCTCCTCCATTACTGCTATATAATCAGCATTGCGAATAAGACTAAGGCGCCTAGCTATTATAATAGTGGATCTCCCCAACATGAGAATATCCAGAGCCTCTTGAACAGCCTTTTCTGCCTCAAAATCAAGTCCACCTGTGACCTCATCCAGTAGAAGAATAGAAGGATTTGAAAGCACAGCACGAGCTATTGAGATTTTTATTTTCTGTTCTTCAGTCAATGCTAAACCAGTCCTACCAACCTATATTGCATAAGGTTCAATAAGCGCAATACAAAAAGGATATCAAATGAGACTCGACTCAAAATTAAACATGGTCAAAAGACAAGCTCAAAATTAAACATGTGCAAGATCAACCTGAGTTTCGTATCCCATTTCAAGAGAAGTTATGAAAGAATGTGCATGAGCTGTTTTAGCAGCTTCTTCAATCTGATCAGATGTAGCAGATCTTCCATAAGCTATATTATCCTTGATGCTCAAACTTAACAAAGCTGGTTCCTGGGTAACTAGTCCAATTTGGCTTCTCAACCATTCCAACTTCAGATGTTTTATATTCTCCCCATCCAATAGAACTTCACCTGCATCAAGAAATCAAGACGAAACTGTCATGCATCAATGAAACGTACATTAGCATGTGACAGGAAAACGTAGTCAAAAAAAAGACAAACCTAAGGTAGGATCGTAGAAACGCTCCATAAGGGGAATTATACTACTTTTTCCAGAACCATTCCTACCAACAAGGGCCACAGTTTTTCTAGCAGGTACAGTTAGGTAAAAACCACTCAGTATGGGGATTTCTGGACGTGAAAGATAGCTGAAGTAAACATTCCTGAACTCAATATTTCCTTGCACTGTAGCTAAGGTACTTCCATCCTGATTAAGAGAAGAATTTGAACGGCTTATCATCTCATAAAGTCTGTAAGCAGCAATTCTCCCTTGCTCAAATGAATAGAAATTGGTAGCCGCTTGATTAAGTCCACTGAAAATGACAGACTTAATGAGAACAAAAGATATCCCAGAGAGAAAATGAAAAGATATCCTGGAGACGAATGTAGGTGTCATAACAAAGCTTACTTACAGGCCACTCAAAATTACAGCAAACAAAGCTGTAATAATTTCTCCACCATTAGCCTTTCCCTTCGAAATCAGGAACCTCCCAACCCAAAGTTGTAAAGCACAAGAACATATGGCAAGGCCATATGTGAAGCCAAGACCAAGACCTTGCACTAGACTAATCAGTATTCCATACCTTAGTGTAGCTTGAAGTGAGGTTGCATAAGAATACTTAGCAAGAGTATCATTTGTAAAGGCATACAATGTTCTAATGTATGAAATCGCCTGCAAAATCAAACAATGTGTTAAAAGAACCAAATTGTATGGCTGAACTATAAAATAGAGATCACTGTTCACCATTGACATTATATTGCTATAAATAGGACGAATTCATCTCATTTGTTGATCTGAGCATCAATTTTATAAAGATAAGTCAAGACGGCCATATACTGTGGATTTTAGATAAGGGACGGCATTGCTTATGATATACGTGATACCTTTAGACAGTCCAAAAACCTAAGCAGGTCAGTCAAGTGCAAAACTTTCATGATATCCAATCCAACCAAACAATGGAAAACATATTCCTACAGCCCAATATATTTCCACTTAGTTTTTATTCAAACATGGAATCTAATATTTCTTGACTACTCAATTCCCATTTACTTGTATATATTCCCAATTATTTGGATAGAGTCAACACTGTCAAGACTAGTCAAACCGATTTTCAAAACTCTCATAAATCCAATCTCATCATACATTTTAACCTCAATCAGATCTGCTTATAGGACAACTGCTAATTATTAATTCACACATAATTTTCAAATCTTTGATAACCTACTGGTACTATAATATGTGAAATGAAGAAAACAAAATCCCAACTCATAAGATAAATGGCTAAAACAACTATAAAACCTGCTCTGCAATACTTGCAGCTTCAGCATATGCATCTTGAATATTTTCAGCCAACCGATGGAGAAAAATATTAGATATTCCTCCTGCTGCAACAATGAAAGGACCAGTTGCTAGTGTTAAAAGTGCTATCTGCCAACAATTGATCAAACCAATGATAAGACCACCAAAGAATGTTGCCATGTTATGAATATAGTTTCCAACCTGTAAAACATATGCAAAGATACACCATCAGACAATGGAACATTTAAAAGTAGAACTGCTTGCTGAATGAAAAATATTTATTACCATACTTTTTCACTTAGAGCAGACTGGATGAGCAGCACATCACTCAATACTTGGCTAACTATATCTCCATTATTCCCATAGGTGTCAAAAAAACTCATGTCCTGGTTTAGTAAGACTTGGACATACTTTGACCTAATGACTGCAGTCTGCCTCTCTCCAGTAAGAATCCAGCAGGAGACCTCTATGAACTCATTTAATCAGTATGCATGGAAAATGGACATGCAACTGAAAATTTTGAAATTTCAGCCATACCTATCCAACCAGCAACAAATACTCCTACAGCTATGTAAATGACATACAGGGCATGCTGCAAAGGAACAAGAAAAATATTACAACACATTAAGGCTTCATGATCTTGGTATGAAAATCATTATATAGTTTTGTCAACGAAAGCCAACTAAAACCCATTGGATATCAAGCAAGATGCTTTTAAATTCAATAAGAAAAAAATTAAAGAATATGAGTTTCTTCTCTCATAAACAACAGAAGTATGAAGAGAGTTCATAAATGGAGATTAATGAATCAATATAAAATGGAAAGGAAGAATTAGCATTATCAGAAGAGAATTTAAACAATAGAAACATGTAGAAAAGAGAATAGAACAATCGTAAAATTCAAGCAAGATTCAAAACTTAATATAATTTAAGTATCATGTTGAATAGTGAGCATAACAATAGATAAAAAAAAATCCTACTAATTACCATACTAATCTATATATGCATGCATTATGTATTATAAAAAAAATTAAATAGTTTGGTCCGATTTTAATGCTTTGTATAGGCCCAAGACGAAACGAGGTTGGAACCAATAGTTTTACCTTGTTTGCAGACCAGAGTCTAGAATGAATGATTTTGGAAACATTAGAGGAATAAAAAAAAGACACTAACCACTCAAAGCTAATCAAAATGCACCAGAAGCTTGGTGAGAGAGAGTTAACCAAGCCTTTTAATCTTTTGATGTCTTCTTTGTTGAGTTCTTTAGTATCAGGCAATTTCTATTGAGAGATCCTCCAGGTTTAGTACGATTGGCTTACCTTTTCTGTTTCATTTTAAACATCCTTAGCCAATAACTGATTCTTGTCATGAAGTTTGAAGAAAGTGTACTTCGCATGTCAAGACCTATTGTAGTAGGTATAGCACATTCCTTCTTGATTAGATGGTGCAATTAATCTTGTTATTTCCTTATGTTGGATTGGACCACTTATTCCTATCACCATCTGCAACTTTCTTCAATATCATAGTAAAAATAAATAAATAAACTAGGTCAGGTAACGTCGAGCATGGGGTGACTGGCCCTACCCCACGGAAGTTTCCCACTGTCTGTCAGGGTAAAACAAGAATCGCGGTGAGCGATCCAGAAACCCAGCATACCTTGGTTGTGCATCCCATTTGGAGGAAAAATCCCCACACATGCGTCGTAACTAGGAATCAAACCGTGAGTGGCTGAGTGATAACAGAATAACACTACTTTGATCATATTCCAAATTCAATAATTAGTCTAGCCAATAACTTAAATGGTTTTCCCATTTCAAGCAAGTCATGTAGAAATTAGCATGTTCATCACACTTCATTTTAAGATATTGATGCCAAAGACCATTCAGGTACTATAATATGTAAATATTCAATAACATAAAGTGTGTCATGTACAGTAGATGGCACTTTGGTTTCTAATTCATAAATGAATCCTACGTCTGGTACATGATCAGCAAGTCTGCATCCCAAATTTGAAATTCCTCAAATATCAGACAAGTGACTCCTAAGTGTATAAATCTTTCCTTTTCTTTCACACTCATCCTCATTATCTGTGACCATTGCAAGTAATTCTTTCATTTATGAATGGAATTTATGCTTTGAAGCTATCCGCTAGAAGTAGAACCAATTGAAGAAGAATCAAAAGCAACTCTGGGATTAGGCACCAAGTTCTCAGAAGTCTTGCACATGTTCCAGCTGAGTAGCAAGAAAACAATGAAGAAGATTGAAGAGAAAAGTAACAGAATGAAGATCAAGTAACTACACAGTTGATGGAGAATGTTAGCAGCAAAAGATGTGGCAAAAAGGTGAATACGCTTCGCCCCCAGCGCCCCCGCCATCCCAGGGCTAACACAAAGGAGGTAAATCACGGGTGGCTACTAGCCATAAGTGCAAATAGTCAAGACATGGGGGAGGTTAGCAGCAAAAGATGAAAGGGCAGCAAGAAGCAATTAAGGTTGATAGAAACAACAGATAATGTAGCGGGTTAGATATACCAAAGGATAGCAAACTCTAATACCATGAAAAAGTGAATAATTTCTCTACTACTCCCTGCCTGAATTTCCGCATTGCCTTGTATACAAGAGGTCAGGTAATAAAATCCTAAGAAAAGAGACTAGTCAAAATAGAAAAACAAAAGAAAAAAATATATAATATATATGCTAAAAAGGGGAGCCAGTGATGTGGGTCCAGGGAAGAGTCTATTATACACAGCCTTACCTGAGACTGTTTTCGAGGCACAAACCCGTGACCACTAGGTCACACGGCAGCAACTTTGCCTTGTATAATATACATGCTAAAGATCAAGAAATCATATCTTGATTGTAAAAAACAATTAATAGCATATAAGGCTGAGTGTTCCAAAGTTTGTACCATTCGTGTCGAAATTACAGTCCTAGTTGGACATAGTATATTTTCGGCATTATATATTGTCAAATTCGGCACACAAAGCATATTGAGAAAATTCAAATGGTTTTACTCCTTTGTATCTCAATCACATTTCACATAGTTTGTTTACTTCATTATATAATTAAATAGTCAATTGAATTAAAATTTTATAGTACCCAACACATGGCACGGTTAAGCATGTGTCAAGGCACCCGTTAGGCCTGGGACAAAGCATATTTACATAAATTCAAATAAAATTTCCTCCGTTAGTCACTTTCCACTTAACCATTATACTTTTAAAAATAGCGCTAACCATTATAGTCAATTGAATTAAAAATTTTGTTTCATCACACACTGTCTGATTCAATACACTTTCAATGTGTGTTAAGATGAATTATACTCGTTTGAATTCCTTCTACTTAACTTATTTTCTTCTAAAAATAAAACTAGAATAGTAAATCCACAAATCTAATACAATCTTTGCAATTTTTTTAAAACTAGCACAAATGTTTACAAAATGTGTTAAAATCTAACACTCATTACAACTTTATCCAACTATAATTTTGTTTAAAATAAAATGGCATAGCACCCATGTGGCATTTTACCAACTAAGTTAAGTTCACATATAGATGTTAACACAGATGCCTAATGTTTAGAATTTGTTAGATTAATGAGTTTCAAATGCTTCAATGTTAAGGTATTATTATTATAAAAGAGAAAACTATATATTTATCAATATTCGCATCCATGTGTGTACTTTACTGAGTCCAAAATGCCACATGGGTACCGTACCATGTTGTCTTTTTAATGATAGTGTGATGAGATTTTAATAATAAAAATACTAAATTGAACATTTTGGAATATTGTGTTAGATATGAAAAAAGTTTAAAAATTGGGAAAGATTTGCAAATTCATATAAAGATTGTGCTAGATTTATCTGTTAACCTTAAAAAATTGTATAATCAATTGAAAAATTTTAGAGAAACAAATTACAAAAATATAACAACCATTTCAACTATTAAGCACTAGTCAAGACATCATTAATCAAGTTCATTTAAATTCATTTTTGCATACTTCAATAACTATCCGGGCATGTTGAGCGTGGAACAATATGATAATCCTCAACACAAGTGACAGAAGAAATCATTACTGATGCTGGGCAACACAACAAAGAGGGTCTGAACATGAAATATTCCACAAAGTGTTGCGCCATCAAAAGATTGATGGATATCTATTTAGGCCTCGCTATAATAAGACTTTAAAGAGGAGGCCCTAGTGTAGAAAAGTTCAATCGGGTCAATATTATATCTTACAAGAGAGAATAAATTCCATAATTCATAGCTACGCAAAGCAATATCTCTAACAGGCCTACACTAAAGGGCAAGATCTAAATGAAAGAGATGGCCTATCACTGATAATACTGACCAAATATTTAATTTTATGTTGCTAAAATAGTATAATATTGTCTCTGCATAGTTACTAGTAAATTAACTCTGCATAGTTAATAGTAAATTAACTGGAACCTTATCGTTTAACTAAACTATATAACTGGATTAAGTGCTAAATGAATAACAAAGTTAACGTCTGGGCTACCATGCACAAATGCTATCATAGCATTGACGCCCTAAGCTCCATTGCCATCTTGATGATAACCAAGGCATCGGCATATTGAAAAGAGGTAGCACATTCGAGATTTAGATTATCTTTGAAAGAATATAAGAATGAACTCAATTTCCCAAGTACTAATTACTTTCTCTAAGTATTGATTACATAATAGCATTGTTCAACCAAAAAGATGAAAGCATATGTTTAACTTAACAAACTTCCTAGCTGACAATTGCTTCCCACAACATTTGTAGTTTCAAACTCATTGTAACTTGAAATTTGACTATGGCATGTTCTGCAAATTACAGAAACTGCTAAAAACCAAGCTGATAAAAACCAATGTTGAGTTCAAAGTTGCCGCAGTACGCTGATAAAGCATAAAAGTTCAATGCATCAACTCATATTAGGATGATTTTTTCCTTCCATCAGACAATCCAGAAATCAAAAATCTTAAAACACGGAGAAGTAGAAAATGTAAAATAAGTGAAGTACTAATGTCCAACATACCTGCTTGATTTTACCGAACAGCGCCTCACTCTGCGAGTCGAGCAAGTTGATGGCCCTCCCAAAGAAATGTAAGTAGACCACCAGCGCCATCCCGTGCGCGGCGGCAGCTACAGCCCCGACCACCATCAGCACCCAATCGAGCTTATCTGCGCAGGCAAAAAGCCTGGAGAAGGGCACGGCAGCCGGAGGCGGCTCTATCTCCTCCATCTCGTCAACGGCAACGTCGTCCTCCACAGGAACCGCCTCCACCCCGCTGTCCATGTACGGAGACGGCGACTCTGGCGGTTCCGAAACCTCCGAGACCGGCGTCAGCGGCTGCACATGGGGTGGCGACCAGCCAAACAACCCCCTCGAGCCCATCATCTTCCTCTTCCCGCTCTTCCGCTTCTTCTCCTTCCTCTTCCTCAAAAAATAAAAAGAAAAATCTAAACCTTAACGACCCATCGGAACCCTAGGAACCAGCCGGATTTAGGGTTTCATCCCACCTTCCGTGGCGGTTCTCCTTCTATTTCACCGTCTTCGACGGCGGTTGCTCACCGGCAAAAATACAATGAGGAAGCAAGAACCACCGGGCTGGGTGCGCTATTAAAAACGGATCAAACGGGGCGAGGCCACGAAGGCGCAACCCGGTGGGCGGAAAGGCGGAAAGGGAACGCGACGAGGCGGGTGCAACAAGCGGACGGAGAACCGTCTGGAAGGCGGAGGAGCTGAACTCGGCCTGGTCGACTCAAAGCACGGCGGGCGGGGTTGGGAATTCAACCCGTCGACAAAGGGAAGAGAGAGAGAGATCGAGGAGAGAGAAAAAGAGAAAAGGAACAGCATGGCATAATTACGATGCGCGCTTGCTTTTGGCTTTTCGCCGGATGCGTGCATCATTTTCTTCGCTGTCATTTTGATTTTTTTTCAAACGATTCAGTCAGATCCAGCGGCGTCCGGAGAACGAGCGGGTTGGTGCGGGCAGCGGACGGATGAGATGGAGCGAAGTCGGCGTGGGTTGGGTGGGTCGTCGCCGGGCGGAATTGATTAGCGAAGCATGCGGTGGCGCCACCAGCGACCATCGTCGGTCCCGCTTTTCGGGTGATGCCGTGGCGGTCTGTGTGTATCGTAACGGATGCTATATATTACAGCACACCCGTGACCATTTGATTTTAATAGTGATTTATGTCCTTTACTTTTTTTTTAGTACGGGAATTGTACAAAGGCGGACCAAAGTTTGGAATTATACAAAAACGTTCTAAAGTAAAATTTGAAAATGTCCACAAGACTTTTGTTTTGTCAATTTGTTAAATCTGACCATCTCCGTAAGCATATTAGCTATTTTTAAAATTTAACACCCCCGACTTAATTAAATTAGCATCGCTGATAATGCTAGTTTATATGTCTTGGATTTTTTGAGGTTGCGAGGAGTTTAATGACGCTCTACATGACTTATTTCAGTCTCTTCAGAAATGTTAAAATATTATTGAAAGAATCAACTAGAACGTGGTCATAGTCTTCAAAAAAATAAGCCTACATTGGACCTAATCTAAATTTGACCATGTCTGTTGTAGTACTGATTCAAATCTTCAGGTCTGGTTTGATTTGAATCAGCCTAACATTGATCTGATTTCGCGAAGATCGGGATCATATTCTAAAAAAATATATAGAACCGACACTTTAACGACCCCCTATAATTGTCTCAAATTATATGGAGGGAAGTTCAACAGGATCACAAATGGCAATCCCATGGCGGGGCCTCTACATGTAGTTAAAATTAAGACCATATTCTAGTTAATTTTTTCAATAACATTTTAATATCTTCGGAGTCAAGACTTCTTCTATTGCTTATTTTAACTTCTTCGGAGATATTAAAATGCTATTAAAGAATCAACTAGAACATAGTCTGGTCTCTAGGAAATTAAACTCATGTTGGACCTGATCTAAATCAGATCAAGCATGTGGTAATGTTGATTAAGATCCTTTAGAGAAAATGGTAATGCAAATAAGTTATGGTGTTTATTTTTAAAAATTAATATCATAGTTATTGTATGCATGCATTTCCAAAGAAAGAAGTGAATGTAGAATAAATGGGTTGCAGGCATTGAAAAAAATAAAGAGAAAAAGTCAAATTTGAGAAAAAGGTGCACGTTTTAGGACATTTTCAAATCTTGGAATAACTTTTTGGGTAATTTCAAATTTTGGGTGCACCTTTGAGCAATTCTCATTTCTAATAAACTCGAAGCTTAAATGAAGTATCAGTCAAGTTCGTACGTAGATTGTGGGAGTTAAATCCTGGGGAAATAATCTCCTTGAAATAAAATCTCTTCCATCTGCAACTTGACGCTTAAATGAACCAAATTTATGAGAATAATTGCACATTTATGTTTCATTTTTATCATCAAACAACAGCTCTCGTTTTGAAAATTACGGTGATGCTTTCAAACCTATTAAAATTCCATCAACTACTTACGCAATAAAAAAATGATAAATAAAAAGTTAATGATATTTTAATAAGAAGCCATAGGTGTTTTTGTCGCACATACCTCCCCCATGTATTGACCATTTACACTTATAGCTAGTAGCCATCCGTGGTTTACCTCCTTCGTGTTGGCTCCGGGACAGGTCGGCAGGGGCGCTAGGGGCGAGCGATTCGCCTTTTGCCACATAGGTGTTTTTGTCAAAATTACTATAATTATTTAGCAATTTTGATTGAATTATAAACAAATGGTTGTCTACTAGTTTTGATTCAACTACTATAATTTTTTTTTTGAATAATGTTATCAAATTTATTATATTGAAATATTAAATTTAAATAGTTAATTGCAAGGAGTTATTTATGTTTTAAAATTGACTAAACTATGATTTATTTTATATTTATGTTTTTCAGTTTGGTAGACGGAACAAATCCATAAAGTTTAGAACAGTACTCGAAAGCAACTGGTGTTAATGAGGAAAAATCAGAGGCAAACCCCTTGGTAGATAAAAATCGACTAAGTCATAAGAGATTCCGAGTGACTAGTAATTATGAATTTGATTAAATGTTTTGCATTTGATCAACAAATGATAGAAATTAAAGAATACGGTTTATCTCGAGTTAAATCAAGATTGACGAGCAAATTGCCCCCACGGGCTGGATCAGCTGGTAAGTGGCCTGGTGTTGTCACCAAGATTGACGAGCAAATTAAGTCGACTGGAAGTTTAGATAAATCAACTTGGTGATTAACCAATAAATTAAATGAGAATTCAATCACTTAAAATGACTTGAATAGATTAAAGAGTAAATTGCTTGTAACAAGCTGCTCTCCAATTAACGACTAAAGACAACTCGAGTGTAAGTTTCTAGCCAACTCAAGAATATATTTATTGGAGAATAAGAATCATAATAATCATTATATGAGTGGTTAATAAAGGCTGAGTTGATTATATTTCATTTGAGTTAATTGAATATTATTTAAGTATCCTAATCAATTAGATTATATTAGAAAATATTGATATATAGTTAATTATTTAATAATTTTATTTTGACATATAAAAATGAAGAGTGCGAGAGTAAATAAGTTTTTTCAACTATGCAGCAGTTTGTTTATACTTATGTGATTTAAAAGTTAACGAGAAGAGTAAAAGTAATTTTGATAAGTTACACTGGTATTCTGACCGTTGAGGGAGAGCGGGAGGATTTTTATATTTTTAAAATGGTTCAAATTATTTGATCGTTTTTATCTATGATTCAAATCATTTTAAGTGATTGAATTCCCATTTAATTTATTGGTTAATCACCAAGTTGATTTATCTAAACTTCCAGTCGACTTAATTTGCTCGTCAATCTTGATTTAACTCGAGATAAACCGTATTCTTTCTATCATTTATTGATCAAATTCAAAACATTTATTAACCAGGTAAAACATTTAATCAAATTCATAATCACTAGTTGTTGGTGCAATTGTCCTCGGGTCAAGTTGACCATGTTGACTAAGCTTGAG
>JBAMIE010000049.1:5961708-5984320 GCA_037177295.1 Kaempferia parviflora | reverse complement strand
TTGTAAGAGTAGAACTAAGTCCAACTTAGAGTATCCTTTATTATTCAAGTTTTTTTTTTTTTTAATTTAAATTGCTCCTCCATTCTTTTAAATCATATATGATGTGTTTCAATGTCTTTTGGGTGAGCTTGCAGCCTATTCTGATTGAAGGTAGTATGAACAATCTTCAAAATTCTACTTGATCAACTTTAAACTCACATATTTAGAATTTCAGATAAGATGCGTGTTCTATAATTATTGATACACTAACGAAGTGAAGCATATCATACTTGTTGAGCCCTTCCCATTGCCATATAGATATCTTAAAAAGTGCCTTATGGATCCCATTGAGGATGAAAAGCCTGATCGTCTAATGGATTGTGCCTTTTTAATGACCATTCATATAGGCATCAAAGAAGACTACTGTTATCGATTATTTTGACCTGACCTGATCTGACCTGACCTGACCTGACCTGAGAAGTTTATGATTGTATGGCATGGTATTTTTCTTCTGCATGACCTGAAATGAGCAAGCTGTTTGTTTGTCTATGTATGTATGTAGGTAATTGTGTGGAATTGCCAAATATGCAGAATATTTTGTTATGTGGATATCTGATGCTTGGCAATACCTTTTCTCTATTATATCATACATTATTTTGCCAATGAGACTAGACGCTATCAAAATGCTCTAACTGTATGTTCAGCTTGTGTTCTTGTGAAGAGCTATGGCATTTCTTTTGAATTCAAATGGCAATATGGAAATCTCATTGGCTGGTCATAAAATGTACATGGAACACCAATTGAATCAAAATTGTTATCCCCACTCTCATGTCTTTTAGATACTTATCGATTCTATTCCAATGTGCCACGCATAACTTTATTGTCGTTCCAATGGACCATTTGTTCATGTTCAGGGCTTGCAAAATGCTGTAATTGCACTTTTTTACACCATCAAGTAATCTTAATATGAACACTTCCTTGTATGGTTACTCAAAGAACTCTCCAAATATGCTAGCTGTTTGCCTTATCGATCATTTGATTAATTAGGAAAAGGGGATGAAGTGAACCTCTACTGATGGCCTGGGGTTACATATATATATCTTTGGTGTACCAAATTTTGGGTTTTCTCTTTTGTTTCTTTTGAGACTGAGCTCTTTGAAATGTTCTTTGAATTTCCTCAACTAAGCTATCTCCCTTCTCTGCCCTCCTCCCACATTTTCTCCTACTTTATCCTTGTTTGTGCAAGCACATCACAGATTAAGTTTATGTTATGGCAACGTCAACTTACATTGAAAATCATACGCTATGTGTTACAGGTAATAGTTGGTGGCAGCAGTGGAAGAGCATTCATCAGTGGCGGTGCTCCATCTGGTGGAGCAGCTGCTGGCTCTGGCAGTGGTGGTGGCCCTGCTCCTGAGGCACCTCCTGCTGAGGAGAAGGGAGAGAAGGAGGAGAGTGATGAAGATATGGGATTCTCCCTGTTCGACTAGTTGGGTGATTTTAGCACTTGGTGAGTTTTTAGCAATTCTATTTTCTCGGATAGGGAAGTTCTTGATGTTATAATTTAAATACCGAATTTAATAGACAATTGCCAAGGCCTTTTTTTTTCCTGGTCATGCCTCATTCTGCATTCTAGTTTCGGGATGAATTTTCTCCAGACTTTCTCATTAGCTGACCTTTCCCTAGTTGTTCCCTCTCCCTCTCGATTCTTCTCTTTGCCTCCAAACCTCTCGTCCAGTCCTTGCTCAAAATAGCTCGGCTCACTTCCCCCCATACCTTGCTTGACACGTTGGCCTGCGCCTTCTGTCCAAAGAAGTCTTTACTTCTTAAAATGGGGGATGATTGTTGATGCAATCGGAGAACACTGTATACCTGGGGAGCCACAAAAATTGGAGTGTCTAGTTTAGAGATGGCTTTCTTGGCATTGCAAAGGACAATAACATCCTCATCACCGTGGATCTCTCTCAATTTGGAACAATTGATCCTAGTGAACCAATTGAGCACTAATTAGATTAAGTAGTTTGAATGAGTCCATTAGGTTAATTGAGTTGGTAGGCAAATTAGACCTTCTAGGTTAGTCAAGCTAGATTAAGCGGTTATGTGGAGTGGAATAGACTCACTCGTTTGGTTGATTAGATGAACTAGGCAAACTATACAATTAACTAGGCAAGATTTATGAGATTGAGTTCCACCATCTTCTATGACTTGGTAATTATTGTCCCTCAATCAAAGACTTCAACCTCTACCAAGCTAAACAAATCATCTACCAAGATTACACTTGTAAGTCTTCAACCTCCTTTGCGTTCTTTGTTGTCCGTCGAATTCAGAGTAGTGAGTCTATATGATGCATCTAACCCTCCAAGCTCGCTCCAATGTGTTATCCTTCGCCATTAACCTTCCAACTTAACTTCCTCTTGGGTTATCCTACTTAATTATGAATGACATACAATTTAGGCGAGAACAATTGATTATTGTTTAGTTATAATCAAAGATCCAATAAACTGGAGGTTATTATCGATTAGTTGAAATGTCTAGTCAATTAGAGAGTCTACTTGAGGCATTCTACTGGCAAATGAAAGTTTTTTTTTAAAGTTGATTAAACATGAATTTATTTGATTGAGATAGGTTGAGTCGATTAGCTAGTGAACTAAACACTAACCTTGAGCAAAATTATTATTCTATGTTTGAGAGTCAATTAGGCAACAATCATTAAATAACTGATTCCCTAATCAAATAGATCAATTGTCTATAAACAAGCATGAGGTTAAACTAAATTCAACTTGAGACTATAAACAAAGGAACAAGATCTAGCTCGTATAAACCATTCAAAGTGCTTAAATTATATTAATAAAATTCTAATGATTTATTAAAAGTTAACGTGTGGAAATTAATTTACCTGTTAAATAAAAAACATTATTAAGAGAATGATGGTAAATGCCTAAAATACGCGTCCTTTGACTTGCATCATCAATGATCATTCTTTCGTTCTCTGTCGGCAGATTCTTCAGAGTTTAAGATCAAACATCAAAATACATCATCTTATTTATTTATTTAATTTAATACAGCGAAGAAAATAGAAGACCAGTTATGTTGACCCAAAATTATGAGAGATTTAGGTCCCTTTGGTTTGAGTCATTTTTATTTTTTTTAAAATCATATTTTTTTTATTTTTTAGAATATGACTTTTAGATATTCTTTAATTTTTTTAGAAATACTCTCTATATATTTAGAAAATAGATGTAGAAAATACAAATCAAATACGTTTTCCAGAAAATCTCAGGGTGCGTTTGGTTGACGCATTTTCCATTTTTATTTTTTAAAACATATGCGTTTTCTAAAAAATAGTATTTGGTTTGCATTTTCTATAATTATTTTCTAGAAAAGTAGAGAATGACAAATTGTCATTCTCTAAAAAATGTAAAAATACGGGCGCGCTTGATTTACATATTTTTCATTTTTATTTTTTAGAAAATATGCATTTTCCGGAAAATAATGTTTGGTTTATATTTTCCATCTCTGTTTTCTATAAAAATAGATAGTATTTTCTAGAAAAATAGAGAATGTTTAAAAGACATTTTCTATTTTCTGGAAAACGTGTATTTTTCAGAAAATAAAAATAAAAAACATGTAAACCAAACACCCTCTATAATTTTTTAGAAAATGAAAAGGAAAATAGCTGAAACCAAACACATCCTCATTTTTTTATTTTTTTAGAAAATAAAAAATACACAAACCAAATATCCTTACCAAATCAATGCATGGTTAAGGCTTAATTGGGATTCTCAAAGTATTGTATTTGATCTTCTATTGGACATGTTTGGCATTAATTAGTGAAAAATTTAGATTGAGTAGTCATGGGCTGAAGTACCATGGGTGAAAAAAATTCACGAGTTTATCTTTACAAGCGGAGTACCGATTAGATATTGGATGTTATCAGGACGACAAAGACCACGAAAGTCAACTGCAATACAACTTTTTATTGCGCTTTTCTGATTTACTTTGGGGGCTTTGATGTAAAACTTTTGTAGAATTAGTTGAAAATGCAATTCTACGCTGCAATAAATAAAAAGGGAGCAAAGTAGGTATAAACTTTCTGACACATGATTCCTCTCTTAATTATTTGCTTTATATTTATTTTCCAATTGCACACAATTCTTCAAGATATATATGTATTGAATGCTACAATTCAAGAGATAGCATGTGAATTATTGTTTTTTTTTTTTGTTAAAAATAAACAGGACCTCTTTTTATTATTTTCATTATTATTTTTCAAATATTAAAATAGTTACTATTATATTTTTATTCTAATAGCTATTCAAGGAAATCGATTTAATATTTTTTTAAGTTTTAATGATTATGATTAGTTGATTATAGCTATACAGTTGTGTTCAAATATTTTTTAATTAAATTGAAATGATTTTGATAAATTTGAATTATTTTAACTAATCTTAGATGCTCTAAACTTCTGTAGGGAGTATAAGGTTTTTATGAGGATCATCTTGAGCTGCCATTTAAGTTAAGAGAATGTTTTTAAATAGAAAGTTTCCAAATAAAATCATAGGACCAAATAGTACTCATCTATAAATCAATTATGGATAAAGAAAACAAATAATAATGTTATTTTATATTATAGTAAAGACCAACTACCCAAATAATAGTAGTCTATAAATCAATTATGGATACAAGTTGATAAAGAATATAAAAAATAATTTTAGTCCATATAGACAAGTCAATTTTTAATTGGTACAAAATGATTCACTAGGTGTCTAATCTCTTTCCATGATTTTAGTCCTAAGGCTGTGTTTGAGAGAGTTTTTGCTTATTTAAAAGTGATTTTTATAGAAATTATTTTGAAGTTCGTGAGAAGCTAAAGTATAGAGTTTTTGAAAATAAAGGCCAAAAGCTAATAAAAGTAAAGTTTGAGTGTTTGATAAATAATTATTTCTAGGTTTAATTTTAAAGTTAAATGACAATAATATCTTTAATAAATGTTTTAATATTATATCAAATTTATTTTTTTTATTTTTTAAATATAAAATTAATAAAAATAAAAATATTAAAAATAATAAAATTTATATAAATAAAAAATATGTATAAAAAATTTTAGAAATGTAAATTATATAAAAATATGATGATAATTATGTAAAATGATAAATTTATTAAGTACATAAATGTTAACTTTTAATTTTGCATACACTCAAAAAAGCAGAAGTAGGAAAAAAATATCAAATTCTTGCGTCTAGCTTTTGAGTAAAAAGTTATAAAAGCTGAAGCAGAATTTTACATTCGCAAACACTCAAAAATATTTTTATGCAGTTAGAAATTAAAAAACACTTAACAGAAGTTCTAAACAATTTTATCTTTTACTCCGATAAATAGAGTACCTTTTGTTTACTCCTCCTTTGTATAAATACACATCTTTCATCACCAATATAAAATTTAGGACTGAGGATAATGATTATAAGAGTACCTTTTTCATTATCTAAATCCTACCTAATTAATATGAATTATGAATTTATGATTAAGCTCATAATCCTCAATTCCGCTCACTAAACTTTCTAGCAAATTTTCATACTTTTCGCGTGGTTAAATTTTAAAGCCTCAAATTCATTAAAATCCTCGAGATTATTTCCTAAAAAAAAAAACATAAAGAAGAAATGCAAAAATGGCAGAAAAAGATTTTAACATTATTTATGATATTTAATATCGGTATGATAATCATCTGCCGACGGAGAGACCTACCTAATCCATCAAATCCACTGCCAAAAATGTTCCAATCAATAGAAAAACACAAAACAAATTGATTTACATTTTAATTTTTGATCCGAACTGCTGCATCAATCCATCCAATCACATTGTTTTTATTTTTTAAAAAGGAAAATTATAAAGAAATGAAAAATATAGTACTATTTATATATATATAATTTGAGGTAGAACTGTTGGTTGGCCTTTCACATCTCCATCCAACCCTCTTTGAAGGAGACACCGCAACAAATAAAAATAATAAATATATCGCTACAAAAAATATATCGCAACAAAAGTTCGGGGGTAGACTAGTCATTTCATGCAAAAGTTGACTAAAACTTTGCCACGTGGAGTTTTGGAAGTAACTTCCATGGTAAGGGGCATATTGGTCTTTTAGGATGAAAAGGGACGATACAAATCGGGAGGGTGGGTCGAGTGTTTTTACTTCCTTGTCTGTGCCCTTTGTTGTGTGCGGAGAGACCGTCGCTGCAGCAGCGTAGGACTGAACAGGGCGACCTGTCGATTGTGGCCGGAGAAGATCGTCGCATTCGGTTTCGATCGGTCACCAGTCTGCCGCTTTGGAAGGTGTGCGAAAAAAAAATCCGTTTACTGTTTTTTGTTTTTGTTTTTCGATCTGAGTTCCAAGCTGTACTTGGTGTTTTCTCATGCGTCCTTAGTCAAGGTGGGTGGATCCGTGTGTAGGGTTCTACAATGTGGGAATTGGGATGTGTGACGCTCTTGGTTAGTGAGATTGAGATCTGGATAGTGAGAAAGGTCAGATTTTTATTGGGGAATGGGAATGTTTATTAATTTTGGTTTCGATTGGTTTCGAATTGTTTGAGTTGAGTGCGTCTGGATGTGCATGTGGGTTAGTTTTTTCATTCTTCGTGATTGATGATAGAAATGGTTGGATTTATGGCTTTGCTTTGTCTCGAATGCTTGTTGGTTGACCAATGCAAATGGGTAATCGATCGTTTCCATAGTAGTGTTTTTGTTATATATAAGAGGGAGCTTTTATGGCGAGACAAAATCGAAATCCCGCAAAACTATGTTTTTTTCCCGCCGTCACCATTCTCTTAAGTCTCTCCATCTCGTGGGCCAGTCTCTCTCCAGCAGGCGACGGCGGCGTCCATTTTATTAGCGGACAGCGGCATCTCTCCAACGGCTAGCGGCGTCCCCTTGATTTCCCGCCAATAGGCAGCATCGCCTCTCCGGCCCGCTCAGTCACAGTTGCATGATTGTAGTTCTGGCATTCCTTCAATTTTTGCAGCGTCTCTCCTGCCCTCTTCAACCTTCAATAATTATTGCGGCCAGCTAATCTGTAGCCTTTAGGGTTGGCATTCCCTCTCTTACTTTCACTATGAATATTTATCACGTACACAGTCTAACCATTAACACCCCCTAGTCTTCTGTGACTGTAAGGAACCCTGGCCCTGGGAAATTTTGATCAAGCTCAAGTTTGAGTTACTATATAACTTGAATCTCAAGTTTTAATATACCAAACATGTTTGGTCTGCACATCTAGACAAGCTAAGTTGTAGATCAACCCTGATGGGCATCTCTCTTTCACATCTAAATCTAGTCAAAATTTTGTTTTGAGATCAAACTTGGGTTAAGTACAAAAGTTCAAACTCGATGATCAAATTTAACCTTACTAGTCATGTATTTTGCAGCACATGAAAATAACGTATTACGAGAGTTGAATTTAGATGTTATGAACTCTTATCAAATTCCCAATATTGTTCATTTATAACTTTCAATTCATGAGATGATGCATGGGCAGGTTCACATGCTTAATAATCCTTAAATGAGCTTGTCCATGAAATAAAAAGTCAAGCTTTGTACTAATGCTCTGGCCCTTTGGAGTCTAAATTTATAACTAAAGTTTGGCTTGTGAAGAACTTGTTCCCAACAAAAATGGCGTTTTAACCTATGAGTACAATTTAGGGATTAGCCATTAATTGGGTATATGGTAGCAAGGTCATTATACACAATTTAATTAATTATAGTAGAGGTTCTTAATGTTATCATTAAATACTTGTCCAATCATGGCTTAGCTGTAATAAACCTTTTTATGTGTTCATGAAAGTTAAGATTATAGACTCATTAATAAAAAGGCTTCATAGGAACAACAGGAAATAGGGTGTGGTTGCTTGATCGATCAATCAAACCAACAAATTTTTTATGAGATTTTATCTGAAGATGAGATCTCTAACTCTAAACAAAGAACTTTAGCTTCCAACACTTCAGAGATCTTGTTTTTCCCCTGCTAATAATCAACTTAGGTGCAGGGTTATGGAACTTATCTTGACATCTGAAATTTAGTTCTACCTTTCCTTATATTCATTGTTATTCATTCCAGTCCTTTCTACAGTTCGACCCCAAATATCTATCAAACTTAGTCCAATTATAATCACCTTCTTATGACCATATTACATGTAACTCTATCCTTGCCAATGCCCTTAAACTGCTAATTGGGAATTAAACTCTCTGTGGTGGATAGTCAATTCAAAGATATTAATCTCCTTGTGTGGATTCTCCACTTGTTCAAAATTATCATTTTTTAACAATTAATTTAATTGATCAGAATATTCATGTAAGTTGCGGGATATCAAGGTCCTCAGTGAGTTTTTTTTTTTTTTCACAACATGCTTCTCTATTTTTTATGAACATTCAGTCCAAGAGGTGGGTGCAGTTTAATGAAGATTTATTTATGCATTTTCTGATATATATATATGACATAAACAGGAGAGAAGAAAGAAAACTCATACATGGGGTACCTGTGTAGCTGAGTTATAAAAGATAAGTGCCAAGAATCCTTCCAAGAGCTTATTGTATATAGACAAACATGAGTAGTTTCATTATACCATATAGTACGAAAGAAAAGTTACTTAGTTTGGATATTTCAAAGATTTAAGATCTGAAGTTTTGGAGAAATTGCATGAAAAATAAAGTTAAACAAGAAACAAAGATAGAATCTTTGATTCAGATATCACTTGATGTGGGAAAAAAAAGGAAAACTATAAATTTAGAAATATTACTCATAAATTCTATTCTATATAGAGTGAACTTACAACTTGTGTTATGATAAGACAATTCTTTAGCTGTAATCATTTTATGTAATGGATATACAATGTTCAAAGAAGAATATGCTGACAAGCAGGCATAAGAGATCATGTTTTTGATGGTCTTTTGATATGGTAGATGAATGAATAGTGGCATCTCATTGTTAATGATATTGCATAGCCGGTCACATATTCTTCTCAAGATCTTTGCCAAGGGAGTAGTGCTTGGAAACACAAAAGGGAATGTGGGATATGGGCGCTGACCCATGTTCCCCACCAGATAAGAGAAAAATTTACATCTTTTATTCACAGTAGATAACACTTTGATTTATGTGTAGCTTCTCTCCGTCCCAAGCCCTTATTCAAAATCTTAAGATATCCTAATATATTTCATTTTCACATCTATGAAATTAACTGCTTGGTATAAAAGGTGGGATAATTCTATTAAAATGCCCCCATGATATTTTAGGATTCAAGAAGGGCTACAAAAGAGAACCTCACCTTGCATATAAAGAAGTTATTTTCATGATTTGAACCTAGTATCTCATGCCCAAATGGCACAATCCTGCCAATCTGTTAACTTTATCAGTTAACCAATGCTCAACATACTAAGTCCGTGTGAGTCCCAATTCTAGTACTGTTGATCTTCCTCATAAGTAACAACCCTCCTTTGAATTGAATGTTATTTAGGTGTTGATTTATGTGAAATTATAGAATAAGTATTGCTTACTGTGTCATTATTTTTTTATATGTTTAAGTTGTATGGAACCTCAGGTCCTCAATCAATGGTCATTGTAGACTTTTAAATCTATGGAAATTTGGTATTTAGGATATCAAGAAAAATGTATCATTTCATCCATATAGATAGGGAAGAAGCAAATATTCAGTGTTCTATTACTCCATTATTTTCTCTATTCCTGTCTGCACTTTGACTGGTTGAACTTGAAAATATATATGACAAATTCCTCTTGCAGTTTATTAAATCTAATCTATCTCAATTTTCATATTTCAATCCCTAGTTTAATTCCATTGCTTTGCCATATAACTTAGTGGAATGAATTTTGATCTTGGATATAAAATTTGTGGCTCTTTAAAATGATGTTTCTGCAATGCTTAACTTCTCATGATACTTGCGAGTGGAAATTCTTGCATAGTTTACACAAAGGATCTTCAATTTTGTTTTCTTTTCTCCTTATCGACTATCTATTCTGTAATTACTTTTTCTTCTTTCATTTACACACACACATTATTTACTGGCTGATCTTGTGCTTCCAGCATCTTTTGTTAGAAAAATTTAAAGAAATAATAAGTAGGGTATCTTACTAGCCAAAGGGTCAAAAGACTCAGTCACACAATCAGCATAAGATTACGGATTAATATGTTTAATTCTTTGATATCAGAAGAAGAGAAAAAAACTGTTGATAAAAACTTTGACGATTTGATTTTGCAAGTGGGTCTGAGAACTGAAAGTTTAGTAAAATTCTTTCGTTGGATCAATAAGAACAATATTCTACAATAAAATTCTCTCATCCGATCAATTATCAAACATAGGCAAATTATTGCTTTATGAAGTTACACTTCTTTTAGAAACTTGAATTTCCATTAACAAAATGTCTTGGAAGATGCATTTTTATTGTGCTGTTGCTGGGGAAATGGACTTCATGTCTTATCTTAGGGTAAATGTTTTGGTTTATACTAAGACCCAAAAAAACTAGACTGGAAGAAATTATTATATAAGTTACTAAACCCTATGGAGAGCCACCATAAATTTAGGCTTGGACACTATTATATCCCTTTTTAATCTATAATTACTTTCTACTGGAGAATTTTGGATTGAGAATTAGGATCTAAACTAAAACAAATAAAGAGTAAATCAGCAATGACATTGGTAAACTATTCAACTTTCCAAGTTCATCCTTTATATCATTATCTCAAAATCTCACTCTATTTAAAGGGAAATCCTTCCTTTTTGAGGGAAATGCTACATGGATAGATTCTCCTAATACTTGATTAGCTTTAGTGCCAATAAGTCAAGAACACCTCCATGATAATTTATAAACAACTACAATAACAAGCTGAGTAAGTCCCAACTGTTTGGGGTCGACTACATTGATCTCATCCTGAATTGAACAATGCAAGGGTATATAACTAGTGACTTCATGATCCTTTAAATCACATTTTAATCATGTCCAGTATAATTTTTTTGCTGTTCCCATCCATCTCACAACTTCAACTTCAATTGATTCAACTTGCCCAACTATATAATCCTTTGATTGCCATTGAACATATCTTATACAGGTAGATGTGAAGAGATAACTTATGGAGTTACAGTAATATCCGAAAGCAGATCATAACTGTTGAATATATGTATAGGATCTCCCTAAAGATTATCTGATGTTTCCCTCATCAATCTCTTAATAATTATTCATCAATTGTTTGTATTTAGCCTAGCTAGATAGAAGCTGCATTCTTGGATCATGCCTCAGTTGTTTGCGAGCCTAAAACTATACCTTGATCCATCCAATATCACTGCAGAGAATTACTCCCCACCTTGATCCAACTCATTCTTGTTGCTTTGTGTTCTTATATTAAATTTCTCATTTTCAACACTGTTGCTTTAGTTCCCTGGCTCCCTGCACATATCGATAGTTGTGAATAGATATTATATGCATATCCATCTTGTTGAGTAATATCTGAAATAATGCATCAAAAACTGAGAAGTTTTTTATATGTACTACTGGGATTTTTATTATTATAATCCTATTACTTTCACGTTAAATACATCCCAAACATGAATTATAACATATTTTACATTATTTTTTGTCATAATGATCTAATGTTGCTTAACAGGATTATTTGAACTTTCCAAGATCCCTCCAGTTACAACACCATGATGGCTCCAGCAGAATAAAACTTTTTTCTATTAGAATCCAATGTGACTTGGAGTTGCTGCAACTTATATCAATATCAAATTTTATATGAGTTAGGTTTGCACTTATCTAGAGAGGTTGAAGGTGCATATAAACAAAACTCAATGGGATCCAGATTCCCATCACATCAACTCAGCAATGGCTTGTATGTATCAGGCCGCCCTGGCCAACCGAAAGAGAAGCCTCCGACTATGAGTTCTGTGGCTATGCCATACACTGGCGGAGATGTTAAGAAATCTGGTGAACTTGCAAAGATGTTTGACATACCAACAGACAACTCAAGATCAAGAAAGTCTGGCCCGGTGCCAAATGCTCCTAGCAGGACAGGTTCATTTGGGGGTGCTGCCTCTTATTCCGGACCTGTCAATCCCAACTCTGGAAACAGGATTAGCCAATCACCTGGTCAAATTTCAGTACCAGGGACTGGAAGCTCAAATAGGCAAAAGTCCAATTCTGGACCTCTAAACAAACAGAGTGATTCTATGAAGAAGTTATCTGGTCAGCAATCTGGAGGAACCAACCTGACAGCCTCCCATAATTCTGGTCCCCTTACTCTCCCTACGACAGGTCTCATAACATCCGGTCCTGTTTCTTCAGCCCCTCTAAGTTCATCTGCGGCCCCTCGTAAAGTTTCTGGTCCAATGGAATCCAGTGGTTCAGCAAAGATACATAGCACTTCAACTGTATATAAACAGGCTGTTACTACTATCAACAAAGAAGAAAAACTTTCTTCGAAGGGTAATAAACTCTGGATTTTAATCAGGGGATCTTAATTCTCCTGCATCTGTTTGGACTCGTCGATTTATTCTTGGTGTGGTTGATAACACTCTTATTAAAATTGTCTCTCCATGCTGTTGTAGCAGGATTTTCTATTCGAAACCTCTGTTGGGGAAGAAGAGCTTTGACTCATTTCATTGCTAGCTACCCTGATGCCGAGCTAAGAACTGCTAAAGATGGTCAATACATCAAGGTCTCCGGGGTAGGTATCTTTCAGCCAAGACCAACTCCTTGATGATGCTTAAGCCACATGAATTAGGTTTTCCTTCATTTTAGGAATATAAGTTGGATCAGTGTTTTCTTTTTGGTCTGTTGGATCAATTTTTCTCTGCCTAATATTGTATAGCCTAATCACTCACCTCTTTCTACCCAGTATGCTGGTTGGTTATCCTTTGCTAAGATACTATTTCATTAACCATTTCTCCTGACTACGAGATAGTGTTTGCTTCAGCTGAACTCAGAGTATGCATAAGTGTCATGAGTACTGTCATTGCTGATTCCTTTGTGAGATATATGGAGTCATACATTGTTTGAATAGTCATTGTCTTCTTCAAAAGTTTTATGGTAAGAGTATTTGGAGAAGGTATTCATCAGTGCAGAACAGCAGGTCCAAATACCATCCAGGCAAATAACATAAGCTTGACTTATGACCCTTGTAACATTATATATAGAGAGATCATGTATGCATAAGTTTTATGGTTTGATTCTTGATTGTCATTCTCGCCATTCCATATATCTATCTTTATCCCTAATCCTCATTCTCTAAATAAATTCCAGATCGTTACCTGTGGAAGTGTTCCCTTGGATTCAAATTTCACAAGAGTACCTAGATGTGTGTACACATCTACAAGTGTATATGAGTACAGGGGTTGGAACTCTAAGCCTGCCAATCCACAGCATCGCCTTTTTACTTGGGGTCTTAGAGCAACAGAGGTAAACGATGCATTCTATTTTTTCTGTCTATTTTGCATCCTTTGGTCTGATAAATCCTTGATCAATGAAGTGGAATATATGCTTATCTATCATTTTTCCATATAGATTATTCAACTGACTCATATGGTTGAAATAAATCTCTCTTAACTACAGAGACATTGGAAATAGTTTCTACTACTCTTTGGTTCTCTGGACTGTGTTGAATTTGATGTTTAACTTTTGGCAGAGGCATGTAGTTGATTTCTACATATCAGATTTCCAGTCTGGATTAAGAGCATTGGTAAAGACTGGTTATGGTGCAAAGGTTACTACATACATCAATGAGTCTGCTGTTTTAAACATTGACCCCAGCAAGAAAGAGTCCTCACCTGAGTTTCTTCAATGGCTGGCTCAGAGGAATCTTTCAAGTGATGATCGCGTAATGCGTGTGAAAGAAGGGTAATTTATTTATTTCAATGATTATAATTTGTCTGTTCTACCTGTTATTTCAATCATTTACTGTCTTACTGGGAGCCTCATTAGAATAACAATGGCACTACCCTGGCCCCTTTTCTAGCTACCTCAGATGATACTCTCTTCGCTAATCACTAACATACCTGAAGATTAAGCAGGAAAAGTGTGATGGGAGTTGTTTGTATGTCATTGTTTGTAGGTACATCAAGGAAGGCAGTACTGTAAGTGTGATGGGAGTTGTTCGAAGGAATGCAAACGTGCTCATGATTGTTCCTCCCCATGAACCAGTCTCGACTGGATGCCAATGGGCCGGTTGCATCATCCCAGCCAGTATTGATGGGATAGTATTGAGTTGCGAAGACACTTCGAATGATGTCATACCGGTTTAAGCGATGTGTCAATTTGTCGAAGTGGAGGAGGCCGTTGTAGACCAAATGCAGCGATTGTTGGCCATTTCAAATGCTTGAAATATTATAGTACCAGCTGGGTGTTCATCGGCGATTTGTTCCATTACTTGGTGTATAGTTCTGTATTCTTCCCTCCCCCCTCCTTTTGGTTCAAATCCCTGGAAGCTTTGTGAGTCATGGCAAGGGTGATCTTGTCATCTTTTGATGTTTGTTGGAAGGTAAAAAGGATCTTTTAAATTATTGTTTGAATATATGTCTTGACCTTTTATTAAATATTTTTTATCTATGTTTCTTATTTTCATTTGTCTGTCCTGATCTTAATTTATTAGATATGTTTGTACCTGTAATTTGTGTGTCGACAATTTTGATGTAAAAGGTGATAACACTCATCTTATACGCTTGTTCATTGTTGGTCCCTAAGGCCTCGTGGGAAAGGTAAAGAATGGTAAATTTTTATATTTTTAACGTGACATATTAGCTGTTATAAAAAACAAGCAAAGTTTATTTTAAAGTTTAAAGAAAATTAAAAAGACTTCCCTCATTATTATTGGTTTTATCTAAAATACCCCTATCCAATTTACTTTCAAGTCAAAGAAGTCCATCCTATTTTCTATTTTTTTTTTATTTTTAATATGCTAATTAGAAGAAGGAAAAAGAAAAAGAAAATATAATAGAAAACCTTAATAAAAATAAAGAATTTCAATTACGGGTTCTTGTTCTTGTCGGATTTCAATTACGGATCCTTAGTGGATCCAAACAAACCCGATTCCGACGCCATTAATTGTCACCGCAAGACTAGGAAAGCTTGCCGTAGTAGTCCAGCAGCAGGCGTCCGTGGGCAAGAGCGAAAACCTCGGCGGTGAGCGAGGATGGCGGCGCCCAATCTGAAGGCGGAGACGATTTCTCTCATGGACATGAGAGCGTCCATGGAGGCCGAGATGGACGCCATCATCGCGTCCCTCTGCGGCCCTTCCGGCCCTGGTCTATCCGGCAACCTCGTTGACTCCAAGGTCACCAGCTAGTCTTGTTATTTCCTTTTTCTGCTTGAAGAATCTCTTTGACCTTCTTAATGTAATCTGATTCTCTCTCTTTCTCTCTCTCTCTTTACGTTGATGTAGGGATTTCCGAGGACAGACATCGACCTTTCGGCTGTACGATCGCAACGCCGCCGGCTGGCTGGTATGTTGAAAATGGAAAATTAACAAATCTAGAATTAATAAAATGGTTCACGGGGAATTAATTTTCGAAATGTTTGTGTTCTGATTTATACTCCACCGAAGCTTAACTAGAAGCGTTGCGTCTGTGTTCTTAGCAAAATGTGGGGTTATTTATTTATCTATTCTTATCATTAATGGATAGATTTACTGATGCTCTTTCATTATGTGGCACATAAAGAAGAGAGTAGTACATTGGAAGTTATTATTAGTTAAATACAATGCTTCTATACTTGAAACTGAGCCCTGGCATGTTGTAAGCCATTTGATTGTTTGAGTTTGTGTATTTTGGATTTCTCGCAATCAAATAAATCGTGGATTTTGCTACTTCTCATCGATTATATTTTGGCTGAGTTAACAGGCTAGTTTCAAGGTTCCTAAGCTCTTTAGTTGGACCTCCTTCTATCTTTATGTTAAATCTGATTTTCTTTTGGGGTTTCAGAGCTTCAAAATGACTACAAGGATATCACAGGACAAATTGAGAAAAACTTGCAGGTGCTGCACTCACTAAATAAAGTCATTCCACTGCCATCGGAGAGTTCAGGTATGGTGATTAAATAATATACATTTATTATTTAGTTAGGCTTATTATAAATAGGAATATGCCATCATTTATGTTGGGATTGTATGTTTGATAGGAGCCATTAATTTTAGTACATGCTCTAATAGTAGCTTATATTCTCTGTACCTTTGTTGCATAATCATATTCACATGTATAGTTTGGTTATCTTTGTTTTTATGCTTATTTGAAACCTTCATAGAAGTTATAACCACATACACTTGGTATGCTTTTGAGTTGCTAAAAATGCTTGTGACACAATTGTACACCGTAGTCACAAGAATACAAGAGCATAAAATCAACAAAGAATAACAATTTAACTTGAACAAATAACCTAATACATTTTATCTATATTTACAAAGTTTCTCATTAATAAAGCAGTTCATGACAAACATTGAAAACATAAAATGAAGTGTGTAGAAACCTAAACAAATAAAAAAAGTAAAGTGCATAAATTGCAAAAACTCTGAACCAAGTGGTATCAAGTTTCAAACACCATTAGCACGTCTATTGTGTGGACTTAACATCTCTAGTAGTCTCTGATTGATATGAAGAGAATAATAGACTTGTCAATAGAAACTGGTAGGAGAGGCCAAAAATGACAGAAGATAATGTAAGAGAAAAGCAACGTTAATGTTTGAATCTCTATCATAGAAATAATTGGGATCTTAATCATAATCGCATTGTTGAGAGAGAGGCTTTTAAGCCTTGTGGCCTAGGCGACCCTCTTGGATTGAGAGATAGATATAGGTAATAGGTATGTCCGTGAGATTATAGCATTTGCATTTTTTCTCTCTCTCTTATATTATCTTCTGTGAGATATATCATTTGCATTTTTTTCTCTCTCTTATATTATCTTCTCTAATTTTTTGCCTCCCAGAAATCTCTTCTATCAGTTTTTACTTATAAGCCTATTTTACATTTATCTTTAAATCAGTCTGCAGATGCTAAATCAGTTTATTAGACATGCTACTCATATTTTTAGATGTTGTTACAACTAGGTTTGAAGTTCATACAATCTTTACAATTTTCCTTTCTAGTTTATTAGACATGCTACTCATATTTTTAAATCAGTCTGATTGATATGAAGAGAATAAAAGACTTGTCAATAGAAGTTGGTAGGAGAGGCCAAAAATGACAGAAGTCTTGTATTATAGTGTACGGTTGTATTTTGAGTATTGTCTAGTGACTTAGAGGCATAACCTTTGACTGACTCGAGGGATGTGTCAATGAAATTGTCCCTCGGTGATGGGGCTATTCCTAACCATGGGAAGGACCATTTGGCAAGGAAAGGGATTGACATCATCATGTGCAAAGTGGAGCACACTTTTCTCATTGATACTACATTATTTCGAAAGTTTGCATGATTTGTGACTAAAATCAAATATCTCTGGAGTAATTTGGACACAATTCACTAACCATATCTTTGGCTTTAATGCAGACCAAACTTCTTATGGAAATTTACCTCAAGGATCTCCTATGATAGAAGATCCTGTACTCCGGGTACCCTTTGCTATTATTGATGAAATTGCAGATGACTCGCCATCTGCAGAAGATGGGTTACAACTTGGCGACGAGATTGTAAAATTTGGGAATGTCCAGATGGGCGATGAATTACAAGCAAGTCTTTTGGCAGAAGCACAATCGAATCATGGCAATCCGATACATATGGAAATAGTTAGGCAGGGTGTACTGATGCATGCTACTGTGACACCTAGAGCATGGCGAGGTCGTGGACTTCTGGGGTAGGCTTCTTTATCTTCTATTTCTCTCATCTTAATACTTGAATGTTGGAATTTATTTGCTCCTCGCCCCTCCTAACACTTGATGCTTACGATGATGGTAGTATGAACAAGGGTATAGCTCAAAGTTTGGGCAAGTGTGTATCTAAAAGTTTGCTAATTTTACATTCCAAAGTTCGTAAGTTATTCATCTTCCAGACCATCAAATGTATATAGTCTAGCATTCTTCAAGCATTTGTTTTCTTGAACCTCTAAACTTGATTATTACATGGTTTAGGAACTAAATGTCAAGTAACCAGCAGGTCACATGTTTTTTCCCCCATTTTTATAAGTTGCTTTAAGATGGTTGGCAATGCATCTATATTTTCGCTACTCAAGCTGGGCATATTAACTTGTTTCTTTTCTCAGTTATATTCTGAGTAACATACTCTTGGCAATCATTTGTTGTTTCTGATTTATGTTTCTGTTTCCATATTCTTTAGTGATTGAACAGAAAATTAAAATTTCCAAGTTTATATAGTCACATAAACTTGTGGAGTTAAGCATCTAGGAAGAAATTTTCCATGTAGCAGTTGGTGCCCATCCAGTGAGAAGGTACCTGTTTGTTCTATTTTAACATGAAAATTGTTAAAATGAATGACTGGAATAATTCTCCGATATGTAAATTAGTTTCTAGAACAAAGTGCATGATTGGTAACCTGAGTTAAACTTGATGTGGCTAGATCAACTTGTAGCTAATGGTCTTTGATGTGGGTAAAGTCTCCGATATGTGCACTGTGAAAATTAGCAGTGTACTGCAAATAGGAACCGATCCAAGTGCTCCATGTTCGACCAATGGGAAGCCAACATTTGCCTGATTGACCTGAGCAGCATAGAGTTACAGATATAGGCTAGATCCACCTGGGCTAAGCTTCTTGGTCATGGTACCCCATTATTAAGAATGTGCTCACTTTGAGGCCTATAAAGAGGACTAGGGCCAAAAATAAATTTTTTGCTCTCATTGCATATGCTAGTCTATGTTTAGAATTTGCCTGATCAGTTTATGTTTAGAATTTGCCTAATATAGTAAGAACATGTCAGATTCCTATTAACTTTATTATCTTAGCAGATTTCCCAAGATGGGTTTCAATATCACCTTTCATATTGGTTTTGACCAAAGATCACACCTTCTCTCACCTTCATAATTTAATTTCTGAAATACTCTTATTAAGTAGTTTTAGCTCTATCAATCATCATTGAATAATCTTAGTTTAAAAAATATTTGGAAGACCAAATCAACTATAAATAAAAAAACGACTTGCTATTTGTTTCTGAGAGCATAAGGAGTGTAAATTTGACCTTGATGATAAAAATTGCTCTAAAGAACAAACTAAAAGTGGACATATCTTTGTGGTAGTGCAATGGATCCTTCCCCGGGACCTGCATGGCGAGCTTCATGCACCCGATCCTTTTTTTTTATAACTTGACAAGAACATTTTTGGGAGGAAAAAAAGAGGAACTAAGAGAAGGTGAGGTGCTTTCTTTGGTAAGAGCAAACTATGAAACACTTATAGAAAGAACTGGAACACAGGACACCTTTAAAAAATCTACCACTTATCTGTGTTCTTTTCCTCTTGCATTTCGACTATGGAAAAGGTGTACATTTTGAATTTCATTGTCCAAACTGCATTTTCCTGAGCATGTATGTATTGGAGCAGTTACACTTTGTATTTTCTTTTTGTCAGTAGAGCGCAAAAAATTAACAGCTGTAAGTTTATTTGATAGTATAATTCATCATTTTCTCATTGTTAATGAATTTAAAGTATGTGACAGTGCTGCATTTTTTAATTGAGAGAGCCATACTTTTTGCAGTTGCCATTTTCGCCTCCTGTGATGCTGACGTCAGCATAGCTGATTGGGGGAATCTTTGTGGACACATTTCCCTAATATTCTGATGTATTGCAACATATGAGATGTTTCAGATCCGCTATCACTTGCTTACTATTGTCAACTTGGGTACCTTCTGTAGTTGAAGTATCGTAGATAGTTATTTGTCACTTTCTCAAATTCGACAAGGTTGCTTGAGTCCCCTTTGTATCAAATCTTCTTGCCTCAATTTTTTGCAATAATCGTTTGTTCAGCTTTATATGATTGAGTACTTTATTATGCAATTGAGCTTGCTGGGAGACGTAATACTGAAGTTGTCTTTTGGTCTCTATGTGATGATATTTTGCTCAACATGTTTTCTTCACAGTGATCCAACAAGAAGATTTACAACAGGGGAACGTGCTTAAACCTCTTTTTTTTTTTTTTTATTTATAGACGTATAACAACGATGCTTGTGTCTAATTTAAATTTATAACAATGAAGTCATATATGTCGAAATGGTTGTTAAGTTTGGCTTTATTTTTTTTTTTTTTTTTGCAAGCTTGAGTTTTGTTAAAGTTTAACTTGAGCTTGATTCGTTTAAATGCTATAGAGTTCTCAGTTTAAGCTTGTTTAATTATTTGAAAATTTTATAATTTTAATTGATTATTAAGCTTGATTGTATAAGCTTATTTGTTCATTTTAAAAGTTAATTTATTTATTTACTTTGTTGAAGAGAGTTTTATTCATCAACATAGTTCACGAATTGTTCACAATCCTAGTTCATGAATATTAATGAGTTGCATATTCAAGTTGCTTCATTTAATTTAACTAGCTGTTAAGCATATTCATTTAGTTGGCTTTATATGTATTGAATGAATATAAATAAATTTTTATTAAATCAAACACCAAATTTACTTATAAAAGTTTAATTCATTTACGGCCCTAAATATATGGGGAATAAAATTTCTCCCTCTACGCATCGGTACATTGTGGTTGTGGTACTAAATCAGCAAGCTCCAACCATATTGGCCCACTACAAAAATGTTATTGTCAACGAATTCTATGTATAATTTTCTGCATATTATCTTACCAATTTTGATCTCGATCATTGCAGGAATTGTTAAATGGAAACAAGGAGAACTGATGCCCATTAGGTAGACTGTTTTGTTTGACTCCGTGATAAATTTAACAGCCACTTATTTATAAATTCAGCCCCAAAGAATGATATCAGACTTGTTGCATGGTTGCATCATCAATCTAGGCGATGGAGAAGGTATTCCACTTCCACGAGCTTTGTCAAAGGTATGACCCAATTTCCATAAAGATGATAAACTACATTTGGATCAACCTTGTACTCGGGACGACTGCTCTCGTTTCTGCTTATTACATTATCTACAGTCACATCTTGCCCAAACACCTTGGCCTTCTCCTCCACCCTCCTCTTCACTGTTTCTTCTTGAATCTCAGACGTTAGCAATCTCATCAAAGTATCCCTATCCTGTACAAATATGGACGTCTCTGAATTTTATTTATTTATTTATTTTTTTGCGAGAGGGAAAGAAGAAAAATGGAGAGTAATTGAGATACTACTTCAGTTCTGATTGCACTGCTGTAATCATTTGGGGCATCTCGGAACTTGGCCTCTGCTACAAATCTTCCATAGTGGATCCTCCTTGAAAGTGCCTTCAAACATGCAGATAACTAAATTATTTCTTCTTTTCTGAAAATGATGACAAGTATTCATTTGCGATTGTGTTTGATATATAGCTATTTACCTGTAAGCACACAAGATCTGCAGCTGCTGTGAGTGCATAACTGCCATCATTTCCGTTTGAAGTGAATTGTGGAAGAAGTTGATTAAAATACATTTGCCATATGGTGTCGCTAACATTCACTGATGCAGCAGCAGGATATAACACCTGTGAGTGCACTTCCGAGAATTAGAATCATCACCAAAATCTACAAGGAATGAGCCATAATAGGTGACTCAATTCTGTATTTAGAAGATATTTTTATACAAAATTGTCGTTATATTTATCAGTATATAATAGCGAGTTGTATTGATATTACCTCTGGATATTTGTAAGGAGGGACTAATGGCAGCACCAGATTCTTTGGGAAGAAGGGAATCTCCTCTGGGTTTTGATATCTTCCGGCCTATAAAACGTTGAAAATATTTCAAGTCAACCCTTTGAGAAAACATGCATAAGGGAGATGGAAATGGAATTCAACTCCTTACCCTGGCCTGCACTGCCTCGGACTCCCTGACAAAGAATTCGACCAGGGACTGGATGTGGAATGGGAAGGCTGCTCCGGCCAAGTAAGAAGGATCATAAACAGGAAAGTTGGAGGGGTATTTGGCCCTCTCTATGAGGCTGAACACAATACTGTCTTCCTCCCTGGTCAAGAACTCTCTCACTGATGCGAGATTAAACTGGTTGTCCTCCTCCTCGAGTTGTCTGCAGCTGCAGATGGAGGCAAAGGCGAGGAAGGAGAAGACATAGAGGAGAGGGCTAGAAACCATGGACGTGAAGCTTGATTGCCAGGTAGAGTTTCTGAACTTCCCTCTCTCTTGTGTTGTTTATATATTCCTTCTTTTGGTTTATATTTATATAAAAACTCGAGCTGTCACAAGGGAAGAGAATTTACACCTTCACATTTTTAGCACTTCTTCCCATGAAATAGTTTTTTATTTTGTTTGAAATAACTAATTGCCAAACAAGATTCTCTTATTTAAATATTGGCGTAAGGCAACGTACGTTGCATAAATTATTTCCTTTTTTTTTTTTTAGAATTTTAGAATTATTTTATTCTACTTTCCATCAAACTAATGTTAATTCCCATCAATGACATTAATTGTCTTCCATGTTGGTTCAGAGCAGATGAATTTGGGAGGATATTTCCAAGATATTGGTGAGAAGATATAATAAATAAACAATGATGTATTATTTGTTTTTTTT
>JBAMIE010000049.1:5935860-5946997 GCA_037177295.1 Kaempferia parviflora | reverse complement strand
AATAAACCCTAACTAAGCATCATATGGATTCAACTAAGCCATATTAACCTAATTCTCACCCAAGCATAAGAGAATTGCCTTAAAACAATCAATTTCCCTTAAATTCGATAAACACAATCGAAACTACTCCTACCACAGGTGAGAGCTACTTACATCCTTCGCTAATATCGCTTACTAACTCAATTCGGATTGGAGAGCACCCAAAACTCCCTCTTCCTTGTCTTGGCCGGCTGTTGGAGAGGAGATGGAGAACTTCTCTTCCTTGATAACCCTAGGGAAATCTAGGGTTTCCTTGGCTTTGGGGCGCCGGCAGGAGGAGAAGAAAGGGAAGGGGAGAGGAGAAGGGAAGAGCTCGGCGTTGAGAAGAAGAGGAGGAGGCGTCGGGCGCGTGAGGAGAGGCTCGGACGAAGAGGTGAGGAGAGGAAAAGAATTTGGGGTTTAATTAACCCTAAGTTTTCCTCCACTTACTTAGGGTTTGATAAGTCAAGTTTACCCTTTAACAAGGGTTGATCCCTTTATTTTCCAGCAAAGGCTTCTAGCCTAGCTGGTTATGACTTAAACCTCCCTCGCGGGTGACCGCGGTTCAAACCCTCACTGACGCGAATACTTCTCCTATTTTCTTTTTGCCACTTCCGGTACTCCAAAAATTTCCTAAAAATATTCTAAAAATCCAGAAAAATCATATGATAATTATGAAACTATTTCTGGAAATTTTGGGGCGTTACACCCGGAGCAGGTCAAGAGTGAAAGGAAGAAGATGTCTCCATTGATATGAGATCTTTTGGGTAGAGCCCAAAAATAAAACCACGAGAGCCTAACCCAAAGTGGATAATATCATATTATTGTGAAGATATGTGAATTATTTGAGTCTTGATAGAGGAAAAAAAAAGGTGAGTTAGTGAAGAGCTCGGTCGAGATCTGGCAAAGAGCAGAGAGGGGGAAAATGCATGGCAACACCAGGATGGTCTCTTGCGATCTCTCGGTTGAGGATGGTGAGGCATGAGATGGAAGCAAGTTGGGCGGTGCTGAGTGTCTATGCAGGAGGAGGAAGAACACACTATTAAAAAAAACTATTTCGCTAATCGGTCGCTAATTGAGCATAGCGACTGATTATTTTTGGCACTAGAAAACGAGTCATTGATGTCATTTACTCATAGAATTTTAATTCCATAGCTAAGCTTAGCAATGGATATTAACCTTCCATCGCTACTCTAAGAGACAAAAGGTTAACCGTCGCTAATATTAGCGATGGAAGGTTAAGTTCTGTCGCTAATTAGCGACGAATTTGAAATTCCGTTACTAAATTCGTAAACAAAATATTACTATTCCATCATAACTCTGAATTTTAATATCCGTCGCTAAAATCCTGTCAATAATTATACACGAGGACATGAGTGAGAAATTTAATTGAAAAATGTTACAATAGGCCATCTATTTCTTCTGAAAATTTCGAATATGTCCTTAGTTTTTTTTCTTTAAAAGTAAGTTCTCCCCAAATTTTCTTAGAAGTGCTATGCTCTATAATTTTAGGTTAATACATTAATAGGAATTCAAATAAATATAGATGTAGAATTCCACTTGAATTATTCTAGAGGCGGTAGTTTAGAAAAATTGAAAGGAAACAACGCACGAGAAAATTGATAAACGAAGAGAAACCGTCATCTCTAAATTTTATCGAACAAGAAGAGTTTAATTCAATAACAAAAGATCATCCTAAAATAACTAAACATGCATTTAAAAAGACCTTGAACCCCAAAACAACTTGGAAAAACAAAAATACCCTAAATATAAAAAATCTCAAAAATAGTTAAAAAAAAATGTTTAAAACTTTCGAAAAGGTCCTAAACAATATTTTTAGATCCAAAAGTGGTTGTTACAGGTTCCACTTAATAAATATAGATCTCTAAATGAGCTTCAATTTGAAGCATAGATCATTATGATTACCCAAGTCCAAAGTTATGACCTATTGCAGTTCTGCTCCTCTTGCTTCAGTCTTGCATCAGAAAGACTAAAACTATGCTTGTAACTCGAAAGCAACACCTCTGTTTACAAACTTGATCTATTGAAGTTCTTGATAGTTAGTCATTGCACTACAAAAAAACCAACAAATACAGATGAAAATACCTACGGAATAATAAATCACCATCGGTATTTCCCGATGGAATCCCAATTCCGCCAGAGACCTCCAACGGAATACAGTTCCATTGGATTTATCGACGGGATTAATTATCATTATATTGGTAATGTCAGGACACTCTGAGAGCTAGATGAGGGTGATCCAATCACTTCGTTGATGATGATTTGCAGTGAGAAACTCAAAGCACACGCTAACACCCTTGATTTTACTTGGTATCCACCTCCTTGAGGTGACTAATCTAAGGGTTCACTTTCTTCACTCACAATACACTATGAAAATCTCCTTCTAGAAGGCAAAGAAGCCTCGTATAAGTAAATACAAGAAATACAACAAGAAATGCAACAAGAACAAGGAAATAAATACAACAATGAATAACCTTTGTTCTTGATCTCTTGTTGATGTGGATTGCCTCTTGATGCTTGGAAAATGTAGCAACACTTATCTCCCAATGCTTCAAGAACCGGTGGTGATGAATGGAGAAGAAGAACCGTTGAATCCCTTATGAAAATGCCTTTTATCTCGCAATCTATGGTTCACAATTAATTGACTTTACTCTCAATCGATTGCCACATCATATCCGTCCGTTCAAACTTCACTAGGTGTAAATTCGGGTGGATCGCATCGGGTTCTGGATCCCGTATGTCATATATTTTCAGGAAAAAATAGGTTTCTAGGAAAATATATCACATTTTTAAAGTTTAATATAAATTGGAAATCATTGAAAACTTTAATGTTTCACTCTACTTTATGTCCAACTAATTAGTGATTCCTATCAATAGGTAGACTTCATCAAGGTTTTTCAAAATGATTTTGAAATATTTTTCAAAATGATTTTGAAATGTTTTTCAAAATGATTTTGAAATATTTTTCAAAATAAATTTCCAACTATGTTCTTTGGGTCAAATGCATATGACTTGTACACTAACTTTTCCAATGATTGGACTTCACATAATTCATATATTTTGATGAAACTAAAAACTCAAATAGATACACTAAATCAACATCTTGAGTTTGTTCATCCTCCTAACATCTCACATGTATCTACTGTGTCTCAAAGCATACAAGTCAAGCCTATGATTTTGTGAGATGCAAAATGAATTTTCCCTAGAACTAAGGGATCATGCATATCTAACTACGCATTTAAACTTTGATCATCCAACTTAGGATGTCAATTGATGTCATTGTCCTTAATTACAAGGAATTAAAAATAAAACATGATAATGAGCATGAAATACATCAGATGCACACTTTCAAAAGGACTATCATAAATAATGATGTATGTATGACATGACATATGATATTTTTCATAACAAATTTAAATGCAAAATATGATGTCATGATTAGGGGTGCAAACGAATCGAATCGAGCCGAATAATATGAAAATTTTGGTATTTGAGTTCGAACTCGAAAATATATATGATATTCGAAGCTCGATTCGAAGCTCGAAAATACAAATAGTTTTGGCTCGAGCTCGATTCGAAATAAGATTCGAGTTCGAGTTCGATTCGAAATGTTCGAACCTTAATTCGAGCATATTCGAACTATAATTCGAAATGACTTAAGCTCGAATTCGGTTCGAACTATTCGAACCTTAATTTTAATATAATTAAGTTAAAATGATGTAAATATAATTAGAATTCGATTCGAGTTCGGTTCGCGAGCGGCTCGCGAACAATCGAACAAAGTCGTATTGGTTCGAATTCGGCTCGAAAAAATATTCGAACATGTTCGAGTTCGGCTCGAATTCGATAATTTCGAATACGAATCGAATATTTTTCGAGCCGGCTCGAAAAGCTCACGAACCGGCTCGATTCGTTTGCACCCCTACATCTAACTAAGTTAAATGAGTTGTGCAAAGGATGGTTAGGTGGGTACCCATGGAAAGAGTAGCAAACGTCCTTAAAATTATAAATTTCCCACAGCATGAATACTTACTTCCCTTGTCCACTAGATCATCTGCCACGACCTAATTAACAACCTCCTCTAGTGTTATGTGATCCTCTAGGTGGCATTTAAATCACTAAAAAAAGGACGGCCCGGTGCATGAAGCTCCTTCCAATGCGAGGGCTCAAGGATCACATTGAGTCTATTGTATGCAATCTTACCCTGCATTGCAAGAGATTGTTTCCACCACTGGGATCCATGACCACAAGGTCATACGACAACAACTTTAACAGTGCGCCAAGGCTCCCCTTCATGACATTTAAATCACTAAAGCAAATTAATCAATCATTAGATTAAGGGATCTTGGGACTATGGTAGAAGCCTGCAACATCTATAGATGTTCAATTGGGATGGAATGGAAGAGCGTATAAAAATTTAAGTGTTCATTGGTTGTAATTAACAATGAATAGTGTAAATGAATATCATATTGAGCAGCTTGTTAAAGTGCTCTTACATAACCTTAGCATCCGAAGTAATTTGGAAAATCTCTAAAATCAACTGTAAAAATCTAGAATCAACCAATGTGAATGGTGATATCAGTTTTTGCATAGTGTAATTAGAAAAGATTAACAATTATGTCATAGCCCAAAGAGACATCACCTATACACAGATCCGTAGCTCATGTTGAAGTTCCATAACAAGAGAAGAAGCCACAAAAAATGTCCATAAGGATGAGATGAATGAAATGCTAAAGGAGAATAACTAGACCTTAATCCACTTGCATGAGGCTGTTGTGGACTAAAGAATCGCAGCAATCCAACCCACTAAATCCCACAAGGCATAATTCTTCAAATGAAGCAACTCCATGGTAATAGTCATGCGATGAAAGATTTAAAGAAGCAATAGACTGAACAAGCAGTACAAGCAGCAATATGGTTGAATAATGGCATTTTGGCATTGAAGGTTGATCCTTGAGTTGTTGAATTGATGGAATATACAATCTTCCAGATTAAATCCGCTGGATCTAACAGTGGGTAGGAGCAGACCTCAACAAGGCAAATCAGTCGGGCAGACAACATAGATCCAGAAATGAGATCTGTTGGATCCTACTTAAATGACAGGTATGAAGGGAAATCATAATGGAGATCAATGTTGAAGGAGAATCCTTTTTAGATCAGCAGTGTTCTGCATGAAAGAAAGAACTCATGTGGAAAAGGAGTGCTGTGAATGCAAAATGTAAGCACTATACTGGCAATCTATTCATCCTTTTCCTCACCCTCCATTTTTTGGCTCTTGTCCCTACAAGTTGATGCTACCTGAATTTCTTAGTTTAAATGATCAAATTAGTAGATTTGTTGACTAAATGTATTGGCAATGGTAACAACCTCGAGTTTCATAATTTTTAAAAACTAGTTTGAGGGGAGTGTTATGGACCTGATTATAAGTAGGTGGGTCTACCTGTTAACATACAACTCATAAAAATGGTAATAAGATAATATATTGGTGGAGGGGACTGCCAAGGTGAATTAACCCTAGTTATTTACCCATTACAATAAATTGAGTACAATACATAGTTAAGCTGAACATCTAAAGCGCAATTGATTATGCCATACAATCTTATGTTGTAAACTTAACCTTTGCTTCCCCTTAAAGCTAAGATCGCCCATGACACATTCTTCAGCTTCAGATTTCCAGCCTAAAGAAGCACACGACAGATAAAAGTTTTTAGTCATTTAGAAGGATTAAACACTAGGCAAGCAAGTAATGTAAGCAAAATTGTTCTTTAATTACCCCCTTAGAAATCTCGATCTCATCATCACTATCTTCATCATCCAAGGAATCGCTACTAGCAGTTGCATCAAAAAATTCATCTGCCATCTCAGAATCCTTGAATTCAGTTGAAGCAGTTGACGCATCAGATACTTTTGGTTCCACAATTGTCAATGAAGTATCTATTGTTAGGGAAGGATTTGCTCCAAAATATTCCTTTAGTCCTGAAAAGTTGAAGTGATAGATGTGTATAAAGTAAGGAAATTCACAAACAAAGATATGTACAATTTTTCATAAACTGAAAGAATATTATTATGCCACGTGCAATATCACTAGGCAATTCAGACGGTACTACTCAATGGATGAGGAATTTTCTTAGTACCTATTAGTTGTGCGAGCAGAAATAGCGCATCTTTAGAACTACCCATAAAGAATAAAATTATAGCAATATGTCACTTTTCACACAAAAAAATAGTGAAGCCAACCTGTTACTTGACAAAGCAAAGCATATGGAATGGTTTTATCAAAGTTCGAGAATTGGTTTCTCCACCATCGTCCCCAAGAATAATATTGGACTTCCAGCATATGAGTTACAAGGCATTTTTCCGTTGAAAAATTCAATGTTTTTAGCCTTCTGATTTCCCACGTTGAAGCTGCACAAATAGCTATTTCAATTTCGGGGAAATATACTCTAAATAAAGATTAACAAAATGGAAGCTATTAAGCTAGACATAAAATTAAGGAGTTATTCAGTCGGCATCTGTTAAATGTCAACAAACGTAAGAAAAATGTCATTTAAGTTAGCAAGTCAGGATAATGCAAAGGACATAGCAAGTCAGGAACACCTAACACTGAAAGCATTCTACAATCTAATACTAACACCCATGCATTTCACAGCAAGTGTGGACAGAGGGAATGGGCCATCATAAAACCAACAAGAGGATTGATTTAATATAAAGTGAATATCCTTTTTTAAATTGGTTTTAAAACCAAATATTTAGGTGAACTTTAAAGAGGATCGCATAGGAACTGCAAATAATACATGCAATCTGCAAGTGCAATAAAAAAAGGCTTATTTCATTCATTTATATAAAGAGGACTACATAGCGTCCACGATGAATGCTATCCATGATTCTTGACCACCATAACACCTCCCTACTTGGGACTGCAACCATGCAATTTCCTCCCCTCCCTTCCCTCTCCCTCTTTGCATTGCTGAGCCAAGCCCCTCCCAGCTTTTCCTTAACCAAGAAGTGAGGCAAGGCATGCCACCACACATCGTTAAGCCTGTTCTTATTGTTTTCTCCGCCTCAACTATTTTAGCAGTCGGTTACCCCCTTTTTGTGCAGCTGGTAAATAGCCTTTCTCCTATCCTGCACAACCAGTAATCAATTGATTGCGCCCCCTTGCGTGACCAACATATTGGTGGCCCCCTTAATTCCCCTCTCCTGCATATAAGCAACTGTCAATAATCAATCACCCAACCTTTCAAGGTTGTTGCAATCTCTTGAATGACCTTGTATTCATGGTTTGAAATCTTGTACTGTACTGGGTGAAATGGCTGAAACAGATCATTTGGGTAAATTACCAAAACTTGATACCACTCGGCATATGTCTCATTCCTATGTTTCATCTTCTTTCTCCTTCAACTTCCGATCCATCACCGGCATCATGCATTGAAACAGTGGCATGCTATCAAAACATAATTGTTCTAGTTAAAAACCGAAACTTCGGCAGACTCGAGATTTTAAACTTTGATTAAAAGTTTAAAATTTCAAGTCAAGCCAGAGTTTAGTTGTAACTAGAAGGTTTTATTATGGTATTGTGTCATGTTGGTATGAATCCAGTGTTTATTTAATTAAATTATTAATCATAATAATTAATTATTTACTTAGATTGGTTATCCATACTTATTCTTTCATTTATATTTGTTTAATCACTTCAGAGTTCAGTCTTTAGATTAAATATGCTTAAAACAAATAAATTATTAGTTTTTAGTTTTAGTCATTTACAAATTATATATTTTGTTTGTTTCATAATGATTCACACAAAATCTATTCAATTTTTGCAAGTAGAATATTGGAATGAGAAACGAAAAAAATGAGACCTCCTTCTATAAATTGGGATATGTTTGGCTTTCAAATTCTATAAGATTAGAGCAATTTTAGATTTAAAGATATGAGAGGAGAAAGGCTTTTATTAAGAATTTAATTTTGTATAAATAAACGTATATTTCTATGTTTTATGTAATTGTGTTTGAAATTTATTCATTAGCATTTAATAAAACAAGATTGGGCATTGATATCATTTTGTTTCTTGTATTTTGTTCAATAAAACCTATGTAACTTTGATGAAGTGAAATAATTTAAAATTATGTCACTTGTTTTTAATTATTTTTTCGCGTATCTACAATTATTAATGTGGATGAAAATATAAAGATATAGAATTTTAAAATTTTTGATGTAAAATATTTATTATAGGCTTAAATTAGATTTTAAAATTTGAAACTAAATTTCTTTAATTCTATAAATACAAATTTTAAAAAATTAAAAATAAAAAATTTGACTTGAATTTAACTCAATCAAATTTGAAGATTTTAAATTCAAGATTTTTCGACAAAATCAAATTCTTATCTTTTAATTTAAATTGGATAGAATTTTTTTTTCAAAAAAAATTATCTAATCCATTTAGTGCACATCTATTGTAATCACCAGAAAACTTCAATGATGTTTCTAAAAATAAATTAAAAAAATAGTAAAATAAATAAAATTATTTTTATTTAATCTAAGTGTCGTCAAAGGCCGACCCCATCCAATGGGATAAAACTTGGTTGTTATTGTCGTCATCGTCGTCAAATCCTAGTTTTCTCATAAGTTACTCCTCTGATTTTTCACCCTCATAAAAGTTAGAATATTAAAAAAAACCTTTGCTAATATTAGATACTAAATTTTGTCCTATTTAATTTTTAAATTTTAAATTATTATTTTTTTAAATATATACTAATTAAGCTAAATTGAACCAATATTTTAAGTTTTAGAGGGACAGTGTAAGTTTGTTTAAGATTAGGTGGAGTTCATCAAGTAGACATGGAGATTAGGATCAAGTGGATTCAAATCAGGCTTGATTTAAATTTATTTTGTGAATTTAAAATTGAACCAAAATAATATATATAAGATATTCTAGTTCAATTATTTAACTAGTTAGTAGTAATTTAATTATGTTTTCTTTCCTCTCTCATGCATTTCTTTTTTTTCCCTTGATTCCTCTTGCAGGAATGTCTATTCACCACCATAGCCAATTGCTGCCATCATGATTGATTGCCAGCACCCGCTGCCTGCTTCCTGTCTCTAGTACTCCATCTACTTCTTCCTTATCCTACCACTCTCCCTCTCCCTCCCTGTTTTCCATTGTCGCCACACTACTCTCCTTCTTCCATCTCCTCCTTTCTCTCTCTCGATCTCTTTTCTCTCCCTTTGTTTCTGTCATTCCACCATGTCAAAGTCATCTATCATGTTGGTCAGCAGAGGAGAAATAGTAAAATTCTATTCATGCCACCAGCATGGCTCGGCACCAAAATCCATGGTTCTATTCATGCATCAGGGCACCCACAAAGTTATCATGTTTCAACTAGCTTTTAGTGTCAGACATAAGCAAATCAATTTGTCTCACCTGTTATTGCCGGGGCAAAAATGAAATTTAAAACCTTGCATTTATCATGAACTAAGTAGTATTGTGGAATCTTTTCAAATTATTATGAATTAAACAAACCCTGAGATGGGAAGAGACAATTACCCTAGCATCAAGCAACATAAAATGGTACAAGTATATTGGCTTTCTGATAAAAATAATCCTGTAAGCAGTAATTTCTCCTATTGGCAGACATACCAATTCATTCAACCTTAGCATTTAATAAGACAGTCGTTGGAAGCGAGTCAAATAATAATAAGTGAAGAATAACTTGATACTACCACAAATGTAAAGAACTGTCAAGCATAGAAAACCAAAAAATACTACCCAATTTGCACGTGATAGAGACAATTACACAACTAATGCCAACATGAGTAATATATATAGGACAGACAACACTTACGATTGATTTTCGTACGCCGATACCCAGATTTTGGAGGTCGTCTTTTGTCAGCAAGAGGAAGTTGCAAAATTGCTAAAATATTTTGAAAACAACAATGATTGAGTACCTAAAACAATATATCTTGCCAGACAAAGAAAATGAAATTAATCAACCATTTATCTTAATAATTCCATTGAACCATGGTATCAGTAAGGATCTTATTACACTTGTAAAGATGTAGCAGACAACTTTTGCATTACGTAAAGATTAGGCAAAGTGTTTTCTACAATGTGATTGCAAACAGTACACCTTTCTACAAGTATTGAAGTTTTACCATTGACATAAATCAAGCAAAACCAAATATAATTTTCTTCCAATGATCAATTTCTAGAAATATCAGGCCTACAGTTAACTTCTAAGAGGCTAATAATTGTTAATTTCCAAGCGGTCTAATGTATATATAAATCTTTCTATGAGTGAAAGATGGATTGCACAATAAATTGCTTCACAAACTATCATTGTAAAACTTACTATATGAACCATCTTGTCCACGAAACCACTGCCTAGAAAATATAAAGTCCCTTTTTGAATGCCACCTGAAAAACAGGACAAAAAGATAACAACGGCAACAAGAGAAAGGCTTTTTTATGTAAAAGAAACTCAAGCAGATTAAATTCATTAAAATCACTTGTGTAATAACCAAGGTTCAAAATCTCGAGTCGTGCCAAAGTTTCCATCTTTGACTGGAACGATATTGTTTTGGTATCGTGTCGATGTTTCAATGCATGATGTCGGTAATGGATTGGAGTTGAAGAAGGAAGGAGATGAAGCATAGGAAGGAGTCTCTGCCAAGAATGGTTTTAAATCTTGTACCATGCCATATGAAACGATCGAAACATATCATTCTAGTAAATTACCAAAACTTGATATCATTCAGCACACACAATGTCTCCTTCCTTTACTTCATCTCCTTCCTCCTTCAACCTCCAATCTATTACCAGCATCATGCATTGGAGCATCAGCATAATTCTGAAACAATATCTTTCCCGTCAAAGACAAAAACTACGACACTGCTCGAGATTTTGAACCTTGGTGCCGAGTGGTATCAAGTTTCGGTTATTTACTGGAACAATATTTACTGGAACAATACGTTTCTATATCAATATAAGGCAGAATCCAATGAAATCAACCTATTTGTAATACTAAGATACATCAGGAATAAAAATTACTTTTGAATTGAAATTTCCACTTTTAATTAAGTACAAACTGGTCACGAG
>JBAMIE010000049.1:5914528-5926539 GCA_037177295.1 Kaempferia parviflora | reverse complement strand
TGATTTGGCAAGATAGATGATTGTAATCTGCAAGTTCTTTGAAGAACTATGAGCAGAAGTCAGCTTTTTTGTTACAGGACATTTAGTTGAATGTGAATTTTTTTAAAAATATATATATATTTTTTCAATTTTATGAACTACAGTTGTATCTGTTAAGATTAAGTAGGAATTGATACAATTTTAGTCCGACATTCTGCATAAAACCTGTTCAGCCTATATATACAAGTAAACCCCATTCCATGCCTTGCAATCTTTTTCCTGCAGTCTCTCGTGATACTCTTGATGTGATTGTCTCGCAGAAGCCCCCCTGATGTTTCGTCCCTTGCTCTGCCACCCTTGTTCGAACAAGAAGTGCCCAGTCTCTCATTGAGCAACATCATTAATTTATGTACTTACAGTCAAACAGTAAACAGAAATTGAAACGTAAAACTGTGTTTGCAAGTGAGGATCACTGGGTGCTAGACCAAAATCATGGAACATTCTTTATTGGCTCGCTATATTACCGAACTACAAAAATCCTTTTAACTAAAGACGATTATCATATTCAAAAAATGCTTGACTGAAACATAACAGGTCTAAATATAATGGCTGGCATCAGATTCGAAGATTGATTGGTCGACAATATCAAACGTACACGCCAGTGGCAAGGAGCAAAAACAGAGACCCAAAGCCCTGCAACAGCCAAAGAAATAGTTAGCCCAAATACTGACAACTTTCTCACGAGGGTACACAAATCACCAATTTCTAATTACCAGGAAACCAGATGCAACGGTAGCAGTCACAAGCTCCTTAGCTAGGCTGCGGTTCCTAGTGGATGTAGTAGCTTCGTAACTGAAATTGGTCATGTATCAGGAAAAGAGTTGAATCAACAAACAGATCCAAAAAACAGTTGAAAGATGAGGATGACAGGCATAAATACTTCTAAGATTTTATGATTATCACTTATCAGAATAAGAACATGCATGTGTTTCACAAGAAAATCTAGGTGTGCATTGTATCAGGCGAGGAAACAGTGAAGATATGCATAGATTTTGAAGTGGGGGGAAAATAAATCAAATTTTGGTTCGTTGATAAAATTTTGATCAAGATGTGGAAGTAACAATCTAAAGTATGCTACTTGACTCAATCATCATCCATAATGGTGTAACAATCTAAAATATATGAAACATAGACATCAACGCTAATCAGTATTCCAACAAGAATTTTCCCCAAAATTTCCCAAGTGATAATCCAATTCTGACAAAAAAGGAACCTATTCTGTGCTTGGCTACATTTGAGTATAACAATGGTATTCTATAATCACAATCCTATTTTCATGTTTGAGGGAGATGTGTCTCTTATGTTTATAAACAAAACTCCAAAAACTCCAGGATTCTTATCTCACAAATTTCACAGTTCTAATAATAATTATAATAAACATTGGTAAATTCGATGGTCATTAGGGTATTGCACAACTTCTGGTCCGATCTTTGGTAAAACATTGTTTTCTTTTCCCTTCACTTATGCTCCATTTCTCTCCTAATTCTTCTCCTCCCAGTAAAAACTGCAAGGACTAGTCTTAAAAAGAAGGAAATAACCTTTCAGCTGCAGCAATTAAAAGGGCTCTTCAATTGTATTGGGTGCTACATGAAGTTTCAAATCATACACAATATCGAAATTCTAAAGTTCTAACTTCTTCAGTGACTCATAAAAGAAAGACCACAACTCTAACATCCGGATGTTATAATCGTATAGAATTATCTCTCATGCAATCTTCTCTAATTTATCCAAAATTTTAACAAAAGACTCAACACACACTAGATGTATCGCCCATTTTTCCTAACGGTACAAACACTCACAGCACACTAAATCGAGTTCTGCTATGGTACAATTTCAGAACAGAAAGGCATACAAGATTAAAAAGGAAAATTTACGTTGAAATCTATTGTTAAACTTTGATCCAAAAAAGATCCATCCGGAGTCTATGCGAACAGATGACAACAAAGACAAACCCAGGAAATGCGCACGAGCTTACATGAAGAAGAACGCAGAGACGAGGAGACCAACAACGAGCAAAAGCGCAGAGAGCGCTGGGTATAAATGCAAGGGGATGGGGCTTGTGACGGGCTTCGGTGCCTGAGAAAAAAAAGTCCTGGAGGCTTTAGAAACCAAAAGATCTCGAAATCCTAAAATAAAACGATTTGGTCTAGAACAAAAAAAAGGTACGAGAGACTGAAATCGATAGAGATCTTACCATCTGCAGGATGAAAGAAAGAAGTGGAGGAGAAGACGGCGACGGAAACAAGCGAGTCGCGAGCCCGGATCTGCCGCCTCCGCCAGGACGAAGGGGATCCCTTTGTACCGTTTTTATACGTCGGAAATTACATGGACTCCCTTTAAATTTACCATAAGAAAAGCACTATATTGCAAATGTTATTTTCTCACGCTTCCGTTGTGAGACTTCTCCTAAATCCTAACCGTTCGATCTGATCGAACGGACAATACGTGCCCACGATGATGGGTCTTCGACATGCCCCAACCTTCCGTCACCTCTTTTGGTCTCCCTCGCTCTCTCAGCCTTGTGCCGTCTCGACTTCTCTCCATCCCTGTGGCGAGGATCCGAGCTGATCCCTGTGACCGTTCTCGGGTTCTCTACGCCGTTGGCGAGCTGCTAGCGTCGTTCATGCGCATCCAAGATACCTAAGGTTCGAATTCTCCGCTCTTTCTCTCGTCATTTTTGGATCTCTGGTTCTTTGGTCCTTGAATTTACGAGCAAAGGGGCTAGTTGAAGGCTTTGAGGAGCAGCACGATCGAGTTTGGCAGTTGTCTGATTCAATTCTTTTATGTGGTATTAAAAACGTCGCGACAGTGGATTTTGGTCTATATTGGGTATCCCGCTCCAAGAGCAACACGGAGGGGAGGAGGTATATCATGGTGACTGAGGAGGCAAGAGGATGGGGGATGGGGGGTGGGGGTGAGTCACACAGGGTGCAGGGATTTACGCCCCGCCAGTTCTTTATGCACTTCAAACTTTTTCCGGTAGTAACCCGCATCCTTTCTCATAGGAAGTCAAGGAAGAGGAGCCAAAGACTATTAATTTAAAATCGTGTCTATGGCGTACCCGATGTTGTAATGTAACGAATGGTGGTGGTGGTGGAGAGGTTGTGATTCAAAGGTATTTGTTGGGGGAGAGCGGTGGATTTGGATCTTGTGTACTATCTCATAGGAAATTAGAGAAAAGGGAGGACCATTTTGTGGGAATTGGCATCCAATAACTAAGGGCTTTTAATTCATAAACTTGCTTGATGCCGAAGTGCTACATGATATACTTTTTTACAGGCATTTAAGAGGTGCCTTGTCCATAATTAGAAAGATTACTTCTAATAAAATTAACTTATTCTAGAAATAAATTAGGATATATCTAACTCTAGAATTACCACTAGTAAAATATCATTTTAAGTACCTGGCATATTCCTTAGCAAATATAGGAAGAGATTAATTTGAATAAGTTGTTTTTTTTTTTTTTGGGGATTGTATCATTTGCTGACTTGATTGCTTCCTGCACCCATCTTAGCTTGTCACAAAAATAACAATAATTGGAAGCATGAGGTGCTGCTTGGTTAAAAAAAATCTGTTTTTTTTTTTTTTCGTTTCTTAGAAAATATAATTTGAAAGATAAATAAAACAAATATTTAGAATTGACATTTTTTGTTAAAGGTGGATGATGGAATAAATGTTTATTTTTTTATTTCCAATTAAAGTGCTTTATTTTTTTTCCCAAAATTGTAAACTGAAAAATAAAAAAATATCATGAATCAAACAAGGCCAAGGTTCTAATTTCAAAATTGGTAACTGGTGGATTAACCTAACTATCCTTCTAATCAACACTTCAATTAATTAATTTTTTCTCTTAGAATGAGTTATTTGAAGGGGAGCCTTAGCAGCAATGGTAAAGTTGCTGCCACGGGTTTGAGTTTTGAAAATAACCTCTTACAAAGTAGAATAAGGTTGTGTGCAATAGACCCTTCCCTGGACCTGCATTAGCATGAACTTCATGCACCATGTTGCTCTTTAATGAGTTATTGCTTTTAATTCTTTTTAAGTTATTCTCTTTATGTTTGGTAGTAGAAGTTATTATTTTTGTGTTTCTAGATTTTCTTCTTTTATCATATATGAGATTCTTTTGGATGCTTATGAATAATCATCATATGCTTCTCTTTTATGTTCAGAAATTTAATAAAATATTAGCTTTGAGGTATTTAGAGGTTGATCCTGTTGGAGTGATCATCCTCTATGAGGCGCTTTTGTGTCAGGAAAATGAATAGAATTATAAATTCTTGCCATTTGGAGGGCTGATTCTTTCTTCGTGATCATTCACTTATATTTTCCCTTTTCTTTGGTTCTCCCTTAGATAGGTATTGACGTTTTAGTCATTGATAATACTTGATCTTAATCAAATATAGAGACCTTATATTCTAGGTACATCATCATAATCATCAATGCATCAACTATTAATGTCTGTCCTAATTATTTGGAGGCTACTACAATGATTTTATTCCCACATTGAGCTCCACCCTCGCACCTACTTTTGTTGATTCAACATTTCTAACTATTGAATTTGTAGAACACCTTGGAATTTTTTCCATACTATCTCAACCTAGCCTATCTTATTTTATCATTTGTTGGAACTGTACCTATATGTTAATATTTTTATTTTAAGCTTTCTAGAAATACATTGTATCCAGCTTAGCATATCCATCTTTACTACCTCAATAATTTATACATGTTACTTCCTAACAACCGACACGTTGATCTATAACCAACAGAAAATTTCTACTTCCATGAGCATAGATCTTATATTCTAGGTGTGAGTTAACAAAAATTGAGAAACTGTTCTTGTGGTTGAGAGAAGAGATACCCCTCATATCAAACTACTACTGTCTTCTTGTTTGCAATTTGATATGAAATTCATATATCTTGCTAGTTAGTATTTGTAGGGAGCAATATTGATTCTGCTGATTTTAAATTGTAGCTTTAACCTCTTTAGAATTATTCCATATTACACATTTGGTTTAGCTACAGTTGTCTTGGACTCTTGGTATCCGACACAATAGTCTCACAAACCCTAATTTTTTGTACTAGACTACCTGAGACATGAAATTTTGATTTCTTCATACAACTTAGTGCTACTGCTTTGTGCTTTCTGGAGCGGTTTGTTTTTTTATTTCTTGATGTGTCCGCTAATTTATCATGCAGCATAGATTTGGTTATGAAGTTTATTAGCTGATGATCCAGTGCAACACAAATCATATTCTTCCAAATGACTAGTATGGTTGAATCAACAAATTGTAACCTTGAACAAGCAGAAGAAATTAAGCTTTTAGCTAATGAAGCATTCAAAGGTAAACACCTACTGTTCATTTCTAAGATTTTGTTTTTTTTCTTCAATTGTGTGTAACATATTCGGATACCATCACTGCTGTAACACGCGACAAATCAGAGGTTTAGTACTACCAAGCATTTTAGCATTATTGACATAAATGTTATAGACTTGCAAAAGGTAACTGTTTTAGTATTTGTTGTTTGGAGTCCCTTGGATGCCTATCTTGAACATTTTGTGCATTCTATATGTGTAGGAAGACCAGTATCTGTCTGGTTGATACAAATAGTCTGCAATTGTGTCACTTATTCAGCTTGAAACCATGTTAGTATGGGACGATACTGAGTACCAAACCTGTCTTGTTGGCTACTAGCCGAGACAAAGAGAGGGGCTCATACCTGACAAGTGAAGATCATTCAATGAGGAGAGGAGTAGATCATCAGATGAAGGATTGCTTTGACCTCTCTGCTTAACAAGCACAAGCGGAGAGTGAAGGTCAAAATACTTCAGTGGCCTGTTATGTGAGAGCATCAGATTGGCTAAACATTTGATGAATTATGAAAGAATATGATCAAAGCATAGGCAGACTTCTGAGGTCACTATGATAATTATAAACAGACAATTGTGATATAATGAGGTCAGCAATCATTACTGATAATATACTAGGTTCCATTTGGTATTACAGTTAAGTTTGATTGGGTAAGTACTTATCCAACAACCTTAATTATTTATTGGAAAAGAACAATATTTATGCTTATATCCTAGCAATCCTCTTTGTGTATAGGAAACTGGATTGGACTCAACTAAGCTGAACCCAACATGTGGACTAACCTCAGTTAACTGGAGGTGTATTATTTTTAATTGCTGTATTGATGCTAGCACTATTGAAAAGAATACTTTAGTACCATGTTTTGTTTTATCGGATGACTGCTTGTTTGACAAGGTAAAGCTATTTGGAAATAACTCATTTATACTTTTATATTCTTGACATTAATGAATCATGATAAATATGAAATAAATAACTTGATTTTATTGAATATAATTTAATTTTTGTATATTGTCTTTTTATAAAAATTAATTTATTTTTTATATATTGGTTCAGTTTAGTATGTTTTGGCTATTCAGATGCATTGTTAGTTGAATTAGGCTTTTACTGAAGCATGTTTCGTGTATTATTCTTTATTTTTATGATGATAGAACACATACTCTGCAATCTTTGATTCACTTATTTGCTTTTCATTCAGCCAACAAGTTTTCGCAAGCTATAGTTCTGTATAGCAAAGCTATTGAACTGAACGGCCTTAATGCTGTATATTGGGCAAATCGTGCATTTGCGCATACCGAGCTTGAGGAGTATGGTAGTGCCGTGCAAGATGCTAGTAAGGCTATCGAGATTGACCCTAGATATTCTAAGGTGAGAAAATTAGAGTCTAGAGATATTATTTCCTGTTCTATTTGTCTACGTTAATTACATTTGTTATTTTTGTGGGCAGGCTTACTACAGACGTGGTGCAGCATATCTTGCCATGGGAAAGTTTAAGGAAGCTTTGAAAGATTTCCGACAGGCATATTCTTAATCACAGCCAGCTTCCTCATTCATGTTAAGAGAATTCCATATTGGTGCCATTTATCAAGTGAATGGTGCTATAATTAGTTATTTGAAGCAGAATTATTGGTGCACTAGATTGCTAGTATACTTCATGATTCTTTGTTATATCTTGGAACCACCTGCTTCATATTTTGTCTTCATTTTTTAACAATGATCTAATTTGGACAATGTTTTTTTATTATGCTTTCTTGCCTTGTTATTTGTTAATGCTAATTCAAGACATGTCATTATATTATACAATTGTTTTGACATTTACGCATATCAATAGGTGAAAAAAATTTGCCCAAATCATCCTGATGCAGCTAAGAAGTTGAAGGAATGTGAAAAAGCTGTGCAGAAAATTAGATTTGAAGAAGCCATTGCTGTACATGAATCAGAAAGGCGCTCAGTTGCGGATTCTATTGATTTCCGTACTATAGGTGATATGCAAAACCAAAATTGTCCTTATTGCTTATCCTTTCACTTTTCTGCGTGTATTATTTGTTTTTCTTTTGTCATTGTTTGCCACTTTGCCTTTTTTTTGTACTGTAACAGGAAAAGATCATTCCATAGGTTTTCATTACCTCTTTTCTCCTTGTATTATTCACAGAACAATGTTACAAATAGATCCTTTGATTATTGTAGTATTTACATCTTGATCTCTATACTCTTTACATATCTAACATTGCCCCTCAAGTTGATTCAAATATATCATGGAAACTCAACTTGTTACTAATATACTCAATCTTCGGACTTTGTTCAGTGAGCAAGTTAGCTAACTGAACATCAGATCTAATGAGGAAAGGAGTGATCTTATTGGTCTACACTTGATAAAGTTACAATCAATATTGATATATTCTCACAGAAGTGATTTATTGGTTCCATGGGATCATGACTAACTCGGTCAGCGATGGTTTTCTGCCTGAGCAAATAGGTTCATATCTTGCTAGTGCCATTGTTCTGGATTCTGCCTCACCTGACCAGAACTACTATATTTTTTTTTTTTTTTTACTTTTCTATGAAATTAAGTTACCACCTAAGAGGACACAGTAGCTTAAGTAGATCATCTATTTGTAGGTGAACCTGCCGAGTCTATATTATATCCTAGAACTAGCAGGTGACTTCAATTATGGAATAAGAAAACTTTTTTAGGGGCACTCTGAGAAATCATTGAATTTTCAGAGTTGCTCTCTAATGAAGAAATGGAGTCTCTAAAAAATTCTTTTGACTTCAAATGATGTGACTTATTGGGGCTATTATTTTCACTTGAGAGTTGCAGTTTCTATGTGAATGAATTTTAGTTTTAGCTAAGCGTTCACGAATGTAGAGACTTATTGGGGATATAATTTTTTACCCTTTCTGCAACAATATAGGGAAACATTTGCATCATCGACCACTTATCAAACTCTTATCTTTGAGAATTACATTCTCAATTTAGTATCATGTGCTTCCGGATTTACCTTGTGGGTGGTGCGTGGAGCTGACCGTCCACCTCCAAAATAAGTCGGATTGCAAGAGCTAGATAGTTAAAGTTTTGGTGTGTATAATTGAGGCATTCAAAAGTACATGCTGAAATGACAAAATTGAAATGTGGTACATAATAGAAATTTTGTGAAATAAATCCAAAAACATTCGCTATATTTTGAAAATTTTCGTATTTTTAATGTTCCATCTTCTCAAAACATGTTGTCAGAGGTGGATGCACAGTATACTGGTGCAAGAATAGAAGGTGAAGTTGTTACCTTGGATTTTGTGAAGAAAATGTTGAATGATTTCAAAAATCAGAAACATCTACATAAAAGGTTCTTACAACTGCTAATTTCTTGTGTCTACTACTTATTCCCATTTTAATTCTTCTTCTGAATTATTGCCGCAGATACGCTTACCAGATTGTACTGGAAGTCCGAGAAATGTTGCGAGCTGTGCCTTCTCTTGTAGATGTCAACGTTCCAGATAGTCACCATTTTACAATCTGTGGGGATGTACATGGCCAAGTATAACTATTGATTTCTTTGAATTTTGCACTAACAATATGTCTCATAACTCATTACTTCTAGCAAATATTTTATCTGGAATGTTTTGTTTCTTGCTAGTCAGTTTATTATCTACATCATGGTTGATAGAATTGGTATCAGTAGTGGCATTGGCTATTCAAAAAATAAGTATTTGTTGTATTGGATTGTTAGGATTGGCTGTATCCAATTGATGATATTCTTTTCTTTAAAAAAAAATAAATAAAATTCATTGATGGAGTAGATATGCAAAAAGATAAAATTCTAACAATGATGCGTGCAAAAGAACTATGCTCATGGAAAATTAAGAAAGATAGATTGAGCTGGATCTTACCTAAAAAGTAATTATTTTTCATGAATTATAAATGATAATTCTAGCATATGAATTTCATTACATTATCAATATATTTCAAATTGTTAATTTATTTATCATTAGAACAACCTCATTCTTTATAATTGTTAAATAATTAATTAACTAATTAAAATTATTTACGATCGGATTTAGATTATTATTATTAGTAAATTTTCCTTAAAAATACTAATTTATATTTTGTATCATTAATAACTTTTTAAACTGCTATAGATAACCATAATAATATGTTAATTCAACTATATAAACATTTTATTTAGTGTTCAGTTAAACTTTAGAGATTAATTAATGTAAGTCTCTTTAATCCCTACTCCCTAGATTTAATTAAAGTCGAGGGTAATTCTTACAAAGCTTATTATTGCTTTAACTTATTATTTAACTTCATATTTAATTAATAACTCAATTAAATAATCTAAATTCTAAATTCTATAAATTATCCCTTGGCTTCCTTCCTCACATGATTGTCATTTTTTTGTCTATAAGACCAAGAGATCACGACCATTCTTGTATTCGTGTTGACATAACACTACATGGGTTATGGGCGTGATAATGGCTTAGTTGAACGATATTATGCAGGGAGGTAAAGGGGCCTAGTTGTTTCTTGAGTAAGAAAGAGGAAGACGATTGCTTTGTTTGCATCACTTGGATGGGAAGAGGAAGGGGAAGTAAATAAACTAAGTGAAATGATATTTAATGTTTAAAAGTTATCTAAATTTATCTTGGCACGCTTTGATGTGAGCCAACATGATGAAGAAATCATATTGCTATGGGTGGTGATCAAAATTCTTACATGAAATGATACTTTAACTCTAATGTTGTTCGATCCACGACACTCTTTTTAATGGTATTAGTAAGGTGTAGTTAGTAGTTATAGCGCTTCTGATATTTTGTAACTTATTGCTTTGAAATATTAATTTAATTTTTTCATTATAAGTAAACAAGTGGACAAATTAGACAAATAACTTTTTAATTGACATAGATATGTTTGAAACAAGCTAAGTGGATGATAATTATAATATTTGAATTCATCTTTACATGCTTGGGTGCATACCAATGCATGTTGAGTGTTGGCATGACATTGAAAAACCATTCTAGAGACCAAATTCTGGTATGACACAAGATTTTAAACTTGCAGGTTATATCTAATTTTGAATATAGATGAATCAGCAAATATGTTTTTCTGCTTCAAGAATTTGTTGTCTTATGAACTTGTCAATTGCTTAGTATCTGGTGATTAGTCACACAAATATCCTTTTCTGCTTCAAGAATTTAATCATCTTTATGAGCTTATCAATTACATAGCATGTTGACGCAGTGACTAGTCTTGCTGTGGATTTATGATAACACTCATGAAAGTCAACTTTAAATGTTTTGGTTGGCATTTTGTGTAGAAAGTTAAGATTTTAGAACTGAATATGCACTAGTTTTCATACATCTTTATACTGGTAATATTACATAGCCCTATTTGTTTTTGATGATTTGGTACTCCTTTTTAACTGGGAATGATATATAATTTTTGCTCACTTTTTTGTCTCAATTTTAATTTTGCATAAGAATATTTTGGCCGAAGATTCACAACCTAGAAGTTCCAATTGCTTAGACCAAATGAATAAACTGATGTGAATAGAATTGTTTTCTATCTTTTACCTTTTGTTATTTTTTCACAATGCATTTGCATCAGATTGGAACTACTAGCTCTAGACTTCTGGTGGCACGTGCTTCTATTTTGCCACAAGACACTTCTTTCCATTTAAAGCTAGCTTTAATGATTTTGTGCTTCTCTTTTCTTCTAATATGCTTATCTCATAGTATAATGGCGGACTAAATTTATCTTGTGAAGTAGACACTTGATTTAGTGTCAATCATACATTTGCTAATTTTAACTCTTATTTTGTTTCAGGCCTATTTTTTCTATTAAAACTTTATTTATTATGTTATTGGACTGTACCTAAGTTGTATACTCTGAACGATTGCAGTTTTATGATCTTTTAAATATATTTGAACTTAATGGGCTTCCTTCAGAGGAGAACCCCTATCTCTTCAATGGAGACTTTGTGGACAGAGGATCCTTTTCTGTCGAAGTTATTCTTACTCTATTTGCATTCAAGTGCATGTGTCCAACAGGTCAACACTTACTATCCTAAGCAAAATTGTTGCAATTCCCTTAATTTTAGTTAAAATGAGATGTCTGCTTTTTAAAATTTCAGCTATGCATCTTGCAAGGGGCAATCATGAAAGTAAGAGCATGAACAAAATCTATGGTTTTGAGGGAGAGGTCAAATCCAAATTGGGCGAGACATTTGTTGAACTCTTTGCTGAAGTATTTTGCTACTTGCCTTTGGCACATGTTATAAATGAGAAAGTCTTTGTAGTTCACGGAGGACTGTTTAGCGTTGATGGTGTCAAACTTTCTGACATTCAGGCAATTGACCGCTTCTGTGAGCCCCCTGAAGAAGGTACTCTTAATAATTCTTGATCTATTCGGTTATTTTTCACATGGTGAGGAAAAGTAGCTTGCATTTAAAACCCATTAAATCAACTATTTCTATGTGCTACTATCATTCTATCACCATATCTAACATGCCAATTACATTATATTTTTGTTTATGCTAAATGTTTACATAAGCTTGCTTCAAAAGCTGACTCTGTAGGTCCACAGTACCAATCTGTATGATCGCTCTT